>ML260141.1:1791-40275 GCA_005239495.1 Nicotiana undulata | reverse complement strand
CCAGAGAAACGTTTATTTTCCATTATTTCCTCTGCTGACCCCACCATTAACGTCCTAATTCTAATTTTTTCTTATACAACCAGTCAAAATTGACGTCAATTCTTCAAACTTAATACACACATTTACCTTCAGCTTCAAATTTTCTAAATGAAGAAGAACAAACCTTCAAAGAACAACCCTAAAAAAGCAAGAGAAGCAGATATTCCATCGTTTGATTTGGGCGTATTATCACCACATTCACAGAAAAATAATGGAAAAGCTGCTCATGCGAGTGAAGATAAGAGGCATAGTCTTTCTCCGCATCCCAATTCCCATTTCAATTGTAGCATAATTAGGATTTTTGACATAATTGCATTTTTTCCAGAAGATTTGTAAAAGTTTTAGTCGTTTTTTATTTGTGAAAACAGAAAACAAAACATCTACAATCAGATTACAAATAATCTACAATTTATGTATAAAATATCAACAAACTGGGTACATTGAATTTTAATATCCCAATTCCCATTCAATTGTAGCTTAATTGGGATTTTCGACATAATTGCATTTTTTGCAGAAGATTTATAGAAGTTTTAGTCGTTTTTGATTTGTGAAAATAGAAAACAAAGTATCTACAATCAGAATACAAATAATCTACAAGTTATCTACAAACTGGGTACATTGAATTTTAATATCCCAATTCTCATTCAATTGTAGCTTAATTGGGATTTTCGACATAATTGCGTTTTTTGTAGAAGATTTGTAGAAGTTTTAGCCATTTTTTATTTGTGAAAACAGATAACAAAGCATCTACAATCAGAATACAAATAATCTATAATTTATCTACAAAATATCTACAAACTGGATACGTTGAATTTTAATATCCCAATTCCCATTCGATTGTAGCTTAATTGGGATTTTCGATATAATTGCGTTTTTGCAGAAGATTTGTAGAAATTTTAGTCATTTTTGATTTGTGAAATGATAAAAAAATGTTGAAACAGAGTATATCGGAAAGCAGAGTCGTACAATTTGAATAGAAAGAGACAAAAATTAATACAGCGTGATTTGCGTTTGAAAATATCTGAAAGAATCTTTAATTCCCCAATATTAGCTTGCCTAAATAAGGAATTCTATTGCTACA
This sequence comes from Nicotiana undulata, assembly GCA_005239495.1. Classification (NCBI taxonomy): domain Eukaryota; kingdom Viridiplantae; phylum Streptophyta; class Magnoliopsida; order Solanales; family Solanaceae; genus Nicotiana; species Nicotiana undulata. Next base: position 39,155 of record ML260141.1, on the reverse strand, counting down.
ATGATTCCTTATTTAATGAAATATCTGGAAGAATATTTACCTCCCCAATTTTGGCGCGCCTAAATAGGAAGTCTACAGCTACAATGATTCCTTATTTAAAGAATTATCTATTTTTTATAGAAAAACTATTAGCATGGCGGGTAATTTTCAAACTATGAACATATTTGATAATATAGTTTCCTATATGGTATAGAAACGACAATTTCCCTTTCTTTTTTGTGCTGGCAAACTTAAGACATTGGGCTAAAGGCCCACTTTCATATGTATTGTTTAATCTTATTTTAGTCTAATGGCCTAAATAAAATTAAAATTTAGTTCTTTAATTTTTTTTGTAATAAATTTCAAATTTCGAAAATTAGTCATATGGACTTAATTTTCAAAATATGTTTAACATTAAACTTCTTAGTTAATTTGTTTAATATGCTTAGAATGTTAGTTATTTTTAGCATTACTCTTGTTAACTAGTTTAACACATGCTTTATGTTAATTAGTTGAGCATGATATAAATATTTATTTGCATCACTTATTAATTTGTAACATGTATAATATGTTAATAAGTTTAACATTAAAGTGTCATGACCAGAATTACCATCGTCGGGACCGTGATGGCGCCTAACGCTATAATTGCTAGGCAAGCCAAATTAGAGGGTTATGACATTAAGACAATTAAAAACATATATGAAGTTCTACTACCATTCAACACATGATACCAATGTAAGAAGTAAAAGTGGTGAAATAATAATGCGCAAAAATACTGATATGTCTAACTACCCATTCTGGAGTCACAATGCACGGACTACTAAGAATTTATAACAAGTATTTGGCTGAAGAAAAATGTATAACTATTTATGAACTAAATAAAACAACAAAGAATAATAAGGAAGATACTCCAGGAATCTGCAGACGTCGGCAGATCTAACTCGGGTCGCCGTGCGAAAGTCAGCTACAACTCGAAATTAGCTAGGACCTATAGTTGGATTAGTACAACTGACCCCATGTACTAGTAAGTGTCGAGCCTAACCTCGGCGAAGTAGCGACGAGGCTAGGACATGACACCACATAGAACATGAAGATTATAATCATGCTAGTGAAAATAACAGCAAGTAAAGAGGTAAAAAGGGAAATAATGGGAAGGGGACATACAATACATGATTTCAATATAAGGACTGATAATAATGAAAAGACAGAACTAAACAGTAATCAGTAAACGAATCAAGCAATTAAAACAGTAAAGAAAATTGTACGGTATCACCCTTCGTGCTTTAACTCTCAGCCTCACCTAATAATAAATAAGACTGCACGACATCACCCTTCGTGCTTTTACTCTCTTCCTCACAATATAAATAAATCAGGCACGACATCTCCCTTCGTGCTTTACCTCTCAGCCTAACCTAATAATAAATAAGACTGCACGACATCACCCTTCGTGCTTTTACTCTCTTCCTCACAATATAAATAAATCATGCACGTCATCACCCTTCGTGATTTACACTCTTCCTCACAATATAAATAAATCATGCACGGAATTACCCTTCGTGCTTTAAATTCTTCCTCACAATATAAATAAATCAGGCACGACATCACCCTTCGTGCTTTACACTCTTCCTCACCATTCACAGAATCAATAACAACAGATAGAGAGTAGTTTCACAAAGAAATCAATATTTCATCAATGATTACTTTCACAATTTAACATCTCAACCATGAATCAATATTCACAATTGTATCAACCTCGGTGGAACCGGACACAAGTCTCCAACATTTCACTAGCAACAATAAGCATGGATAACAAGATTTAAGACTACCAAATAGCAAGAATGGACTTTCACTCGCATGCTATGACTCGACTACAACGCATAGATGCTCGCCACTTCACCTATACATCGTATTCAACAACCAAATACATAGCAAATACTCACATAATACCTATTCCCTCAAGCTAAAGTTAGACACTACACCTATCTCAGTTTCGCAGGCCACTCACTGCTCAAGTACCGCTTTCCTTTTAGAATTCACCTCCAACCCACTCGTATCTAGTCATAACTAGTTTAATATCATCAATTATTTCTAAAGGAATCAACTTTAATGCATAATTATAGTTTTCCTAAGTTTTCCAAACAAATGTCAAAAATCGACCATGGGCCCGCTTGGTCCAAACTCGAGGTTCAGACCAAAATCCGTCTACCCATTCTTCCCCGAGCCCGGATATATAATTAGTTTTGGAATCCGACTTTAATTTTGAGGTCTAAATCCCCAAATTTCGAAATTTTTAAGTTCTACCCAAAAATCAATAATTCCACCATGAAAATCCTAGATTCTAGGTTGAAATCTTATTAAAAGATGCAAAGGATTGAAAGAAAATAGTTAGGATTCACTTACCTATGATTTGGGGAAGATTCGGTCTTTGGAAAATCACCTCTTGAGGTTTAGGGTTTGAAAAATTGATGAATGAAAAATTTCGTATAAGTCCAAAGTTATCAGTTGTGGATGTCGCAATTGCGACCTGAGAGCGAAGCTCGCAAATGCGAGGACCTTCACATTTCCGCTGCCTTCGCAATTGCGAAGAATATGTCGCATTTGTGACAATTTGGACCATCGACATTGCGGGTAGAAGTTCGCATTTGCGAACATACCCTTCCCCAGAACCCCTTCGCAATTGCGAAGGTAAGATCGCAATTGCGAGAACTGCTGGCCCAGGATTTCTTCGCAATTGCGGTAAAAACCTCACAATTGCCATGCCTGCTTGGTTCGCATTTGCGAAGCCTGATTGTGATATCAGAGGCCTTCTACATACACTAGTTACCCCAGAAAATCTCTAAGTTCCAAAATCACTCTATAGCCTATCTGAAAATCATTTGAGCCCTCGAGGCTCCAAACCAAACATGCACGCAAGTCTAAAAATTGCAATCAAATCAACAAAATAACACCTAAAACTACGGATTTAACATCAAAACTCATGAATTTCTCAAGAACACTTAAAGTTTCTATTTACTCAATCGAGGGTCCGAATCACGTCATATAAACTTCGTTTCTCACAAAAATTCAAAGACATGACTTATATATTATACTAAACATATACCAGGATCCGAAACCAAAATACGGGTTGGATACCAACGAGGTCAAACATAAATAAATTCTTTAAATCCTTTGAATTTCAGTCCTACAATTTTCATCAAATTCATTTCTCGAGCTAGGGGGAATTCGATTATGGGCATACGCCCAGTCCCATTTTTTACTCAGACCTTCCGGGACCATTGGAACATGGGTCCGCGTCCGTTTACTCAAAATATTGACCAAAGTCTACTAAAAATAATTTTTAAATCCATAAAATTATTATTTTATAAATTTCCACATAAATGCTTTTCGGATTTTTGCTCGGATTGCGCGCGCAAATCGAGATGAGTAAAAATAAGGGTTTTAAGGCTAACGAGCGCGGAATAGACTCTTGAATTACAAGATGACCCTTTGGGTCATCGCATAAAGTGAATTTTATGTGAATTTGTATAGCATGTAATAAATGTTAATTAGTTTGATATTACTTTTATTTGCATGCTAGTATAAGTTATTTGTTAACTTATGGTCCACACGGGATTGTAAAATCATGATTAGATAATTATGTTGTCTTAAACATGATTAAGACGCTTAGTTAAATAATTGAATATGTTAATTTTCATAGTATTTTAATTTTTGGACGATGATTGGGAACATAGTGAACTTTCGACTCCACGATTAATATATATGTGTTTATTAACTCAATTAGTGGAAGCTTAGTGTCATAATATGTATGTATGTTGAACATCGTGACTTACGTTATTTTTTTTATCCTCGTAATATTTTTTTATTTTGTTAAAGAATGACTCTTGCTTCGAAAAATATTGTTGTCGAGCTCAACAAAGGGTTGAAACTCAATGCTGACAACTATGAAACCCGGAGCTTGAAAGTCCAGTATGTGCTAGAGAAGCAAGAGGCTCTGGAGGCCATTAACAATGTCACGAATGAGCCTTAAGAAGGTAACACTGCTCAGCATAGGCGTGAGCGTGAAGCCTATGACAATTGGAAGAAAAAGAACTCCATTTCTAGTGTTACGTTGTTGAGCACCTCTTGTATTGAGTGAGGATTTAAGGATAAGATCCTTGTGCTCTTGCTTCTCCCCCTTCTCCTTATCTTCCTTAGGTCTATATTATGTCAAAATTCCTCAAAATACCATTTGTCCATGTATATATACCAAGTAGGGTCGGTCTTAAACAAACACACCTTCTTCTTCACGAAATTGTCACGACCCCAAATCTATAGGCCGTGATGGTGCCTATCGTGAAAATAGGCTAGCCAAACTACCGAGAGTAACAGATAAAAACCTTCCGTTTAAATCATAAGCCAAAATATCTCATTTAAGATTCCCGTTTAAAAACATATTTAACAACAATAATATCAGAAAAATCAAGTCTAACCACGGCCCAACACCCGGAATCAGCTATCATGAGCATCTAAAGAGGTAAATAAAATGCCTGATAACATGTCTCTACTAATACAATCAAGGAAATACTAGAAATCTATGAACTAGAAAAGGAAAGAAGTCAAGTTGTGGACGCCGAGCAGCTACCTCTATCCTCGATCAGACTCCAAGCAGAAGAGAAATCAGCTAGCGCTCAGATCGGGTACTTGGATCTGACACAAAGGTGCAGGGAGTAACGTGAGTAAGCCAACTCAGTAAGTAACCAACGTAACTAAAGACTTGAGTGTAGTGACGAGCATTTAAAAGTGATAATTTCATAATAACATGTTCCAGTGAAAACAAATAGAGTAAATCAAAAGTCTACATTTACCAAATACTTTGCAAACTCCAGTTTCCCCATTTATACTTGCGTAAAACATTAACTAAACGTTTATTAAAGAGACTTAGTGTAAAATGAGTGAAAAATAATGATCTCACAATTTATAGCCTCTTGGACACAGTATCACTCATAAATAAGGTCTCTTAATCACTCGCGACTCCACTGGCACAAGTCAATGCTCACCCTCAGTGCTCTCACTCAACAGGTACCATGGATACACATAACTGCTGCGACGTGCAGCCCGATCCACATAACATACGATGCGGCGTGCAATCCGATCCATATAATAGTCAACTGTGCTCACTGGGGGTGTACAGACTCCGGAGGGCTCCTACAGCCCGAGCGCTATATCGTTGCGGCGTGCAACCCGATCCAATATATATACTGATGCGGCGTGGAGCCGGATCCACATAATATATTGTTGCGGCGTGCAGCCCAATCCACATAATATATTGCTGTGGCGTGCAGCCCGATCCACATAATATATTGTTGCGGCGTGCAGCCCGATCCACATAATATATGTTGTGGCGTGCAACCCGATCCATGACTATCCTCACAACTCGGCTCTCAGCCTCACTCAGTTATCCTCACAAACCACTTGGGCAACTCATCAGAACTCACGGGACTCAGCCCAAATGCCTTACAATATTCTAACATAGGGTGATAATAGTGATAACAACAACAAATATAAAGCATGACAGCGTTCATAAATTTTCTATCAAAAATAGTGTGAGAATAGTGGAAAAGTAGCCCTGAGGGTCTAAACGGATCGGTACAAGGCCCCAAACATGGCACACAACCCATAATATAACATAAACTTGAAAAATACAGGATATTATATGATTTCAAATCAAATACGCAGCTTAATAGTCGCTACGGGACGGACCAAGTCACAATCCCTATCCGTGCACGCCCACACGCTCGTCACGTAGCATGTGCGTCACCTCATTTATCAAAACAATACGAAATATTGGGGTTTCATACCCTCAGGTCTAGAGTTACAATCGTTACTTACCTTAAACCGGCCCAAAAACTACTCTGCGATGCTCTTGCCCCTCGAATCGGCTTCCAAATTCTCCGAATCTATAAAAATCAGATTAATAACATCAAAATATGCTAGGGAGACGAAACCCATTTGAAAATTATCAAAATTAGGCACAAACCCCGATATTGGCCAAACCCGACCCCTGGGCCCACTTCTCAAAATTCGATAAAGGTCACAAAATCGAAATCCTCATTTTCCCACGATTCTATACATACCAAGAACATCAAAATTGGACCACAATTGCCCCCTTCAATTCCTCAATCAAAGTCTCAAGTTTCCAAGCCCTAACCCCCAATTTTAAATAATGATTTTTCCCATAAATTTATCCTAAATCAGTCCAAAAAACACATAGGAACGAGTTTTAGGTTCAAATATCTTACCTCAACAAAGTTCTCTTGATTTCCTCTTTCAAAACCCTCTCCCAAAGTTTAATCCCGGATGAAAATATTGAAAAAATGGCTAAAATTCGCGAAGGCTGTTTTTTATACCCTTCTGTCCAGTGGTCCCGCGCACCTGTGGACCCGTACCTGCGGCCCTAGGTGCGCACCTGCGCGCTTGACTTAAGGCACCAGAACTCGCACCTGCGCATCCGCATGTGTGGCCAAAACCTCGCACCTGCGGCCTTTCCCCCAGTTAGCCAAAATCCGCACATGCACCCCTTCCTCGCACATGCGGCTCTCGCACCTGCGCTCAACCATCCGTAGGTGCAGCCACACTAGAGGGGCAACACCAGCAGCTGTTCAGCTGCAGTTTTCCCACTTCAAAGTCCCCGAGGGCCATCCGAAATCAACCCGAGCCCCTCGGGACCCCAACAAAATATACAAACAAGTCATTAATGGTCACCTGGACTTAGTCGAATTCCCGGAACACCCAAAATAACATCGAAACTCTAATTCAACCCATGATTCAAGCCTAAGATTCTTAAAACTTCCGAAAATCACCAACAATGCCGAAACCAAACAAAATACATCCGAATGACCCAAAAATTTGCACATACGTCCGAAATGACACTACGGACCTGTTCCAACTTTCGGAATTCCATTCCGACCCTAATAGCCTATTTTCCACTGCCGGTTGGAAATCTTCAAAAACTCAACTTCGTCATTTCAAGCCTAATTCTATTCCGGGCATCTGAACCACATTCCGAACACACTTCTAAGTCCCAAATCACCTGACGAAGCTATCCGAGCCATAAAATCTACATTCCAAGATCGCTTACCAATACGTCAACTCCTAGTTGACTTTTCCTATTATTAAGCCAATTCAAGAGACTAAGTGTCTCAATTCTCACTACGACCACTCCGAACCCGAACCAACAGACCCGACACATCATAATTAGGTAATTAACATAAGACAAAGCTGAAACAAGGAAACCGGGGCTAATCTTACTAAACGACCGGCCAGGTCGTTACATTCTCCCCCTCTTAAACAAACGTTCGTCCTCAAACAGGTCTAGAAACATACCTGGAGTCTCAAATAAGTGAGGATATCTGCTCCACATCTCCCACTCGATCTCCCAAGTGGCCTCCTCCGCTGGCTGCCCTCTCCACTGCATTTTCACTGAAGCTATATCCTTAGACCTCAACTTTTTGACCTGGCGACCCAATATAGCCACTGGCTCTACCTCATATGACATATCACCCTCGAGCTGAACCGTGCTATATCAAACACATGGGACGAGTCACCAACATACTTCCGAAGCATCGAAACATGAAATACCGGATGAACACTCGACAAGCTGGGTGGCAAAGAAGGTATATAAGCCACCTCTCAAACCTTCTGAATCACCGCAAAAGGTCCAATGAACCAGGGACTCAACTTTCCCCTCTTACCGAACATCATAACACCCTTTATGGGTGACAGCTTCAGCAAAACCTTCTCCCCCTCCATGAAAGACACATCCCGAACCTTCCGGTCTGCATAACTCTTCTGCCTAGACTGCGTCATGCGAAGCCGCTCCTGAATCAACTTCACCTTATCCAATGCATCCTGCACCAAGTCTGTGCCCAATAGCCTGGCCTCACCCGGCTCAAACCACCCAATCGGATACCTACACCTCCTACCATATAAATCCTCATACGGAGCCATCTAGATACTCGACTGGTAACTATTATTATATGCAAACTCCGCGAGTGGCAAAAACTGGTCCCATAAACCCCCAAAATCATTGACACAGTCACGCAATATATCCTCTAGAATCTGGATAGTACGCTCTGACTGTCCGTCGGTCTGAGGATGAAACGTTGTGCTCAACTCAACCTGAGTACCCAACTCTCTCTGCACGGCCCTCCAAAACTGAGACGTGAACTGAGTACCTCTATCTGAAATGATAGAAACTGGGACGCCATACAATCGGACAATCTCCCTGATATAAATCTCAACTAACCACTCTGAATAATAGGTAGTACCGATAGGAATGAAGTGCGCGGACTTGGTCAGTCGATCCACAATAACCCATATAGCATCAAACCTCCTCGAAGTCCGTGGAAGCCCAACTAAAAAGTCCATGGTGATCCGCTCCCACTTTCACTCCGGAATATCTAACATCTGAAGTAATCCACCTGGCCTCTTGTGCTCATACTTGACCTGCTGACAGTTGAGACACCGAGATACAAACTGAACAATATCCTTTTTCATCTGTCTCCACCAATAATCTTGTCTCAGATCCTGGTACATCTTCATGGCACCCGAATTGATGCAATACCGCGAGCTATGGGCCTCTGCTAGAATCAACTCTCGAAGCCCATCTACATTGGGCACACATATCTGGCCCTGCATCCTCATAACACCATCCTCCCCAATAGCCACATCTCTGGCATCACCTCGCCGGACTCTATCTTGAAGAACGAGTAAATGTGGGTCATCATACTAGCGCTCTCCGATCTGGTCATAAAGAGAAGACCTGGAAGCTACACAAGCCAATACCCGAGGAGGCTCCGATAGATCCAATCTCACCAACTGACTTGCTAAGGACAAAACATCAAGTGCTAATGGTCTCTCTACTGCTGGGAGGTATGCTAGGCTCCCCAAACTCTCTGCTCTACGACTCAAGGCATCGGCCACTACATTGGCCTTCCCCGGATGGTGTAGAATAGTGATGTCATAATCCTTGAGAAGCTCCAACCATCTCCTCTGACGCAAATTCAAATCTTTCTACTTAAACAGATGTTGCAGACTACGGTGATCAGTGAAAATCTCACAACGCACTCCATACAAATAATGACGCCAAATCTTCAAGGCGTGGACAATGGCTGCTAGCTCAAGATCATGCACTGGATAATTCTTCTCGTGCACCTTCAACTGTCTAGACGCGTAGGCAATCACCCTACCTTCCTGAATCAATACTGCTCCAAGGACAACTCTCGAAGCATATTAATAGACTGTATAAGAACCTGAACTCGTAGGCAAAACCAACACCGGAGTTGTATTCAAAGTTGACTTGAGCTTCTGAAAGCTCTCCTCACACTCCTCAGTCCACCTGAACGGAGCACCCTTCTGGTTCAGTTTGGTCATAGGTGCTACAATAGATGAAAACGCCTCTACAAAATGACGACAGTACCCTGCCAAACCAAGGAAATTGTGGATCTCGATAGCTGATGACGGTCTAGGACAACTCTGCACCGCCTTTACCTTTTTGGGTTCTACCTTGATCCCATCACAAGACATCACGTGGCCTAAGAATGCCACTGAATCAAGCCAGAATTCACACTTCGAAAATTTTGCATACAACTCCTTCTCCCTCAAAGTATGAAGCACAACTCTCAAATGTTGCTCATGATCTTCCCGAGACCGGGAATACACCAAGATGTCATCAATAAACACGATGATGAAGGAATCAAGATACGGCTGGAACACACTGTGCATCAAGTGCATAAAGGTTGTTGGGGCATTGGTCAGCCCAAATGACATAACAAGAAACTCATAATGACCATATCTAGTCCTGAAGGCAGTCTTCAGAATGTCAGGCTCTCGAATCTTCAACTGATGATAGCCAGAATGCAAGTCAATCTTGGAAAATACCCTGGCACCCTGCAACTGGTCAAACAATTCATCTGTGTGAGGCAAGGGATATATGTTCTTCACCGTAACCTTGTTCAACTGCTGATAATCGATACACATACGCATAGAACCATCTTTTTTCTTCACAAACAACACATGTGCACCCCAAGGTGACACACTAGGACGAATGAACCCCTTATCTAGGAGTTCCTGAAGCTGCTCCTTTAATTCCTTCAACTTCACTGGTACCATACGATAAGGTGGAATAGAAATAGGCTGAGTGCCTGGCACTAGGTCAATACCAAAATCAATGTCCCTGTCACGTGGCATGCCTGACAGGTCTGCAGGAAACAAGTCCGAAAAATCACGGACCACAGGAACAGAATCAACATGGGTGTCTCACCGCTGACATCCATAACAAAAGCCAAATACGATAAACATCCCTTTTACACCATACGCTGAGCCTTCATGTAAAAAATCACCCTACTAGGCACATACTCAGTAGAACCTCTCCACTCAACTCTCGGAACTCCTGGCATAGCCAAGGTCACAATCTTAGCGTGACAATCAAGAACATCATGACACGGAGAAAGCCAATCCATGCCTAATATCACGTCAAAATCAATCATGCTAAGTAAAAATAAGTCCACTCGGGTCTCTAGACCCCCAATAGATACCACACACGACCGATACACACGGTCCACAACAATAGTATCCCCCACCGGAGTCGACACATGAACAAATGTAACAAAAGACTCACGAGGCATATCCAGAAAATTGGCAAAATATGATGAAACATAAGAATATGTGGAACTAGGGTCAAATAAGGCCAAAGCATCTCAGTGACAGTCTGAGATAATACCTGTGATCATTGCATCGAAGGCCACAGCATCTGGCCTGGCTGGAAGTGCATAAATACGAGCCTGGCCTCCAGCTACTTGACCTCCCTCTCTAGGGCGGCCCCTAGCTGTCTGACTCCCACCCCTAGATGCCTGGGTGGCTGGTGAAGTAACTGGAGCTGAAGTCAAAGGTTGGCTCCTAGACTGAGATGGACCTCTAATAAGATGAGGGCACTGCCTCCTCCTATGCCTTAACTCTACGCACTTATAACAATTCCCCGTTGCGGGGGACGGGGACTGAAGGGAACCCCTGGCACCAGGATATCCACTAGAAGAACCATGCACGGAGGAACCCTGAATCGATAGTGCTCAAGATGAACTCTCAGCTGGGAGAGCACTGAATGAAGAACACCCTGGATTGGAACTGTGGGGACCCTGCCCCGAGGATGCACCACTATAAGCTGGACGAACTGGCTGAGGAGGCCTAAATGAGCGGCCTCTACCATGCTGAAACGGCCCTCTGGAAGGAGCACCACTAAAACTACCAGATCCACGAGGCCTCTTGTCCTCCCTCTCCTCTTGTTCCTAACGGTGAACTGACTAAATATCCCGAGCAATATCAACAACCTGCTCGAAGGTAGCACTGATACCCTCTCCCTAGTCATCAAAATGCGAAGCTGATAAGTGAGGCCATCCACGAACCTCCTGATCCTCTCCCTATCAGTAGGGACCAACTCGGTCGCATGACGAGCTAACTTTGAAAACCACATCTCATACTAAGTCACTGAAAACTCTCCCTGACGCAGATGCTCAAACTGCCTACGCTGCTCCTCTCTGTGAGACTGGAGAACATACTTCTCCAAGAAGATAGTGGAGAACTGCTGCCAAGTGAGGGGTGTTGCACCAACAGGCCTACGCCTCTCATAAGACTCCCACCAAGTAAAAGCAGCCCCAGAAGACTGGAAAGTAGCAAACGAGACCCCACTGGTCTACAGAATCCCTGGAGTACGAAGCATCCTCTGGCACTTGTCCAGAAAACCCTAGGCATCCCCGCCCTCAGCACCACTGAATGTCGGAAGCTGAAGTATACTAAATCTCTCCAGCATGCGCTGCTCATCATCTGGCATAGCTGTAACAACGAAATCCTGAACTGGAGCAACCGGCTGGGCTAGCACTGCCCTTGGTGTCTCAAGGCCCTGAGTAACATGTTCAGGTGTCTGGGAAACTGGAGTCTTAGTGCTTCCCCCGCCCTGAGAAGTAGCGGCAATGGTAGATACGGCAACTGCCTGAGCAAGGCCGGTTCAACAGTTAAAATCTGAGCTAGGGTCTCCTGAAGACTCGGAATAAAAACAGGCACTGCCGGTGCCTAAGCCTGTCCCGGTGGGATATCTGCGGCGGGAACCTGATCCTGAATGGTAGATGGATCCACTGGTACTGCCCCGGCTGCTGCATGGGCTGGTCCCCTACCTCTACCACGTCCTCGACCGTGACCTCGACCTCTCGCCGGTCTAGCTGGTGTCTGGTCACCCTGATCAGTAGTGTGTGTCCTCACCATCTGTGAGAGAATGAAACAACAGAAGTTTATATTTCAAGAATCATCAGGCTCACACGACAGAATTCTAGAATGTGAGATTTTTCCTAAAAGTTCGGTAGTTTCTCGAAGATAAGTACAGACGTCTCCATACCGATCCGCAAGACTCTACTAAACCTTCTCATGATTGTTGAGTCCTATGTAACCTAGAGCTCTGATACCAACTTTTCACGATCCCAAATCAATATAGGTTGTGAGCGCCTATCGTGAAAATAGGCTAGCCAAACTACCGAGAGTAATAGATAAAAAACTTCCGTTTAAACATAAGCCAAAATATCTCATTTAAGATTCCCATTTAAAAACATACTTAACAACAATAATATCATAAAAATCAAGTCTAACCACGGCCCAACACCTGGAATCAGCTATCATGAGCATCTAAAGAGGTAAATACAATGTCTGATAACATGTCTCTACTAATACAATCAAGGAAATACTAGAAATCTATGAACTAGAAAAGGAAAGAAGGCAAGTTGTGGACGCCGAGCAGCTACCTCTATCCTCGATCAGACTCCGAGCAAAAGAGAAATCAGCTAGCGCTCAGATCGGGTACTTGGATTTGCACACAAAGGTGCAGGGAGTAACGTGAGTACGCCAACTCAGTAAGTAACCAACGTAACTAAAGACTTGAGTATAGTGACGAGCATTAAAAAGTGATAATTTCATAATAACATGTGCCAGTGAAAACAAATAGAGTAAATCAAAAGTCTACATTTACCAAATACATTGCAAACTCCAGTTTCCCCATTTATACTTGCGTAAAACATTAACTAAACGTTTATTAAAGAGACTTAGTGTAAAATGAGTGAAAAATAATGATCTCACAATTTATAGCCTCTTGGACACAGTATCACTCATAAATAAGGTCTGTTAGTCACTCGTGACTCCACTGGCACAAGTCAATGCTCACCCTCAACGTTCTCACTCAACAGTTACCATGGATACACAAAACCGCTGCGGTTTGCAACCCGATCCACATAACATACGTTGCGATGTGCAGCCCGATCCAAATAATAGTCGACTGCGCTCACTGGGGGTTTACATACTCTGGAAGAGCTCCTATAGCCCAAGCGCTATATTGTTGCGATGTGCAACCCGATCCAATATATATATTGTTGCGGCGTGCAGCCCGATCCACATAATATATTATTGCGGCATGCATCATGATCCACATAATATATGATGTGGCGTGCAACCCGATCCATGATTATCCTCACAACTCGGCTCTCGTCCTCACTCAGCCATCCTCACAAGCCACTCAAGAAGCTCATCACGACTCACGGGACTCAGCCCAAAATGCCTCACAGTATTCTAACACAGGGTGATAACAGTGATAACAACAACAGATATAAAGCATGAACGAGTTCGTAAAATTTCTATCAAAAATAGTGTGAGAATAGTGGAAAAATATCCCTGAGGGTCTAAACAGGTCGGCACAAGGACCCAAACAGGGCATACAGCCCATAATAAAACATAAACTTCAAAAATACAGGATATCATATGATTTCAAATGAAATGCGCGGCTATAGTTTCTACGGGACGGACCAAGTCACAATCCATATCGGTGCACGCCCACACGCTCGTCTGCTAGCATGTGTTTCACCTCATTTATCAAAACAATATGAAATACCGGGGTTTCATACCCTCAGGTCCAGAGTTACAATCGTTACTTACCTCAAACCGGCCCGAAAATTGCTCCGCGATGCTCTTGCCCCTCGATTCGGGTCCCAAATTCTCCGAGTCTATCAAAATCAGATTAATAACATCAAAATATGTTAGGGAGACTAAACCCATTCGACATTATCAAAATTAGGCACAAATCCAGAAATTGGCAAAACCCGACACCAGGGCCCACTTCTCGGAATTCGATAAAGGTCACAAAACTGAAATCCTCATTCTCCCGCGATTCTATACATACCAAGAACATCATAATCGGACCACAATTGCCCCTTTCAATTCCTAAATCAAAGTCTCAAGTTTCCAAGCCCTAACCCCCAATTTTAAACACTGATATTTCCCATAAATTCACCCTAAATCAGTCCAAAAATTACATAGGAACGAGCTTCAGGTTCAAATATCTTACCTCAACGAAGTTATCTTGATTTTCTCCTCCAAAACCCTCTCACAAATCTTAATCCCAGATGAAAATATTGAAGAAATGGCTAAAATTCGTGAAGGCTGGTTTTTATACCCTTCTGTCCAGTGGTCTCGTGCCTGCGGGCCTTTCCGCGCACCTGCGGTCCTAGGTGCGCACCTGCGCGCTTGACTTAAGTCACCATAAATCGCACAGGCGGTTCTCTTCCACTTGCAGCTTTTCCCCTAGCTAGCCAAAATCCGCACCTGTGCCCCTTCCTTGCACCTACGACTCTCGCACATGCGCTCAACCATCCGCATGTGCGACCACACTAGAAGGGCAACACTAGCAGTTGTTCAGCTGCATTTTCCCACTTCAAAGTCCCCGAGGGCTGTCCGAAATCTACCCGAGTCCCTCATGACCCCAACCAAAAATACAATCAAGTCATAAATGGTCACCCAGACTTAGTCGAATTCCCCGAACACCCAAAATAACATCGAAACTCCAATTCAACCCATGATTCAAGCCTAAGATTCTTAAAACTTCTGAAAATCACCAACGATGTCGAAACCAACAAAAACACATCCGAATGACATGAAAATTTGCACACGCGTCCGAAATGACATACGAACCTGTTCCAACTTTCAAAATTCCATTCCGACCCTGATAGCCTATTTTCCACTGCCGACCGAAAATCGCCAAAAACTCAACTTCGCCATTTCAAGCCTAATTCTACTCCGGGCATCCGAACCACATTCTGAACACAATCCTAAGTCCCAAGTCACCTAACGAAGATATATGAGCCATAAAATCTACGTCTCGAGGTTGTTTTCCAATAAGTCAACTCCCAATTGACTTTTCTTATTATTAAGCCAATTCAAGAGACTTAGTGTCTCAATTCTCACTTCTCACTACGACCACTCCAAACCCAAACCAATAGACCTGACGCATCATAATTAGGTTAATTAACATAAGAAAAAGCTGAAACAGGGAAAACAGGGCAAATCTTACGAAATGACTGGTTGGGTCGTTACAGAAATAGGACTCTTCCCGGAAAAAAATGTGCACGGCCGCGCACCTGGTGACCTGCTCGTGAAATTGGTCACACATTTTGTGCCTCACATTACCTCACATGCGCGCACAATGCACGCTCACACACCTGGGTGACGCACTGCCTGATGTTTCGTTTCTCTCCTTGAATGTACTATGAATGTACTAGTGTTCGTTGATCCCCGAACTCGATCGCAACTTAATCCTTGGACTTTTACTCAGACGTCAAATCTCCAAAATAGTGATTCATTCCATAACATCTACATAGCTTAGAATCACTCCTACAAAGCATAAACCATACAATTAGTGCGAAACACTAGCGTTTAATGATCCGGTTAGTCGTTCCGAGAGTAATAGCCCCGTTTCCCACATTTCTGCTTCATTATATGTGGTTCAACTTTTTTATGTTGTGTTGGGTTGGTTGTATTGGATTCGAAGTGATTGTGGAGAGAAATGAGACACTTAGTCTCATAAGTTGGTTATTTAGTTTGAAAAGTCAACAGGAAGTTGACTTATAGGTAAATGATCTCGGAATTTGGTTCTTATTTTTCGGATAGCTTAGTTAGGTGATTTGGGACTTAGTAGAGTGTTCGGAATTTTATTCGGAGGTCTGTGGTATAATTAGGCTTGAATTGGTGAAATTGGAATTTTGGCAATTTCCGGTTGGCAGTGGAAAATTAGCTATCGGGTCGGAATGGAATTCCATAAAATGGAATAGGTTCGTAATTTCATTTGCGATGTGTGTGCGAAATTTCAGGTCATTCGGACGTGGTTTGGTTAGTTTCGGCATCGTTGGAAAAATTCGGAAGTGTAGAAATCCTTAGGCTTGAATCTGAGGGTAATTTGTTGTAGTGATGTGGTTTTGAGTGTTTCGAGGGTTTGACTAAGTTCGTGTGATGATATATGAGGTGTTGGTATATTTGGTTGGAGCCTCGAGGGGCTCGGGATGATTTTGGATGGCCATCGGGGAGTTAGAACTTTGGAAAATCTGCTGGTGCACCTGTTTTTGGTTTTTCGCGCCTGCGGAAGGGAGATTGCAAGTGCGGTTTGTGGTCACAAGTGCGGAGTTTGGAGGCGTGGGTTCTTTTCACAGAAGCGGAAGAGTGTGCGCTCCTACGAGCCCGCAGGTGCGAGATGGAGATCGCAGGTGCGAGATGGAGATCGCAGGTGCAGATTTGGGCTGGATAAGTTTTTCGTTGAAGCGGAGACCGCAGATGCGGTGTATGGGACGCAAATGTGGAATCCCTGGGGCGGATGGTATAAATTCAAGCCTTCACGAAATTTGGGTTATTTTCCACCATTTGTGTTCGGACTTGGAGCTCTTTGAGGGATTATGAAGAGGGATTCAAGGGGAATCACATTGAGGTAACGTTTTTTTAACCTAAAACATGATTCTATGGGGATTTTTAACTGATTAAGCATGAAATTTGTGGGATTTAAGGGTAAAAATTGGGGGATTCGGGATTGAAACTTGAGACTAAGAATTGGGTGATTTAGGGGTCAAACGAAGTTATTTTTTGATGAATTTGGTATGTATAGACTCATGAGAGGATAAGAATTCTGGTTTTGCGATTTTTATCATATTCCGAGATGTGGGCCCGGGGTTAGGTTTGACCAATTTCTGGATTTTTGATGTAATCTGGTTATTTTCGCGTGGGTTTTGTTCTGTTAGCGTATATTGATGATATGAATCTGATTTTGAATAGATTCGGGGCGATTTGAGGCCGAGTCGAGCGATAAGGGCATCGCAAAGTAGATTTTCATCTGGTTTGAGGTAAGTAACGATTGTAAATCTAGACATGAGGGTATGAAACCCCGAAATTTTTTACTATTTGTTATAAATGAGGTGACACACATGCTAGGTGACGGGCGTGTGGGCGTGCAATAGTTGGGATTGTGACTTGGTCCGTCCCGTGGCAACTGTAGAGTTGCGTATTTGATAAATTTAATATGATATCCATGTCTTTTAGAAATGATTCCGTTAACTTGGGCTGAATGCCATGTGTGGGGCCTTGTTCCCCACTGATTGGACCCTCAAGGGTATTTTACTACTGTCCTCACATTGTTTTTGATAGAAAATATATTCCCAATCATGCTTTATACCTGTTTACCGTTTATTGTTGTTCATCACTCTATTTAAATATATGAAAGATGTTTTGGGATAAGTCCCCTAAGTTGTACTGAAATGTCCGTGCGGCTTGTGAGGATGATGACTGAGTGGGGCCGAGGGCCGGATTGTGAGGATAGTTATGGATCGGGCTGCACGCTGCAACATTATATATATATATATATATATATATATATATGGGGATTGGGATGCACGCCGCAGCGATATGTTGGATCGAGTTGCACGCCGCAACGATATTGGGTCGGGCTGCACGTCGCAGCGATATAGCCCTTGGGCTGTAGGAGCCCCTCTGGAGTGTGCATACCCCCAGTGAGCATAGTCAACTATATGTTTATGGGTCAGGTTGCATGCCGTAACGGTTATTGTAAGGTACCTATTGAGCTTGAGTGTTGAGTGTGAGGGTTGGTAGATGAGAGTTGAGTCACGAGTGACTGAGAGGCTTGCCCGAGGGGCTATATTTGTGAGTGATACTTTGCCCGAGGGGATTATTTTATGAAATTACTGTTTTCACTCTTCTTTTACACTGAGCCTCTATTGAAAATGTTGAACAAATGTTTTAAACAAATTTTCATTGTTCGGAATTTAATTACTAATTTGATCTTGTTATTTACACTGCTGTTTTATGCTATGAAATTTATATGATTTCCAATGCTCGTCATTGCATTCAGTCTTTAGTTATAATTGTTACTTACTGAGTTGGTGTACTCACGCTACCCCCTGCACCTCGTGTGCAGATTCAAGTGCTAGGGCATCAGAGTGAGAGCTGATCCTCCCCTTCTCAAAGCATTACGGAGATTTGCAAGGTAGTTGCACCGCATCCGAAGCCTTGCCTTTCTCCTTCCTGTCTTTTAGCATTTATTTTCCCAGAATTATCATGTATTAAGTAAAAGGTATCAGACTTGTATTTTCTTTTAGTTGCTCATGACTAGTGACTCCGGGATCGGGATGTGTTTAATGTTTTACATATCTTTGCTTGCTTCGAAATGCTTAAACGGAAGTTTTATGAAATATCGGATTAGTAAATGAATTAAATGAAAACTATTTTTGATGTTATAAGTAGTGATTTGGCTAGCCTAGTACCGCGATAGGCACCATCATGGCCAGGGTGGTTTGGGGTCGTGACATAGCGATCAAATCTCAACTCAATCAAAGTGTAGTAATTTAGAGTGTGATTAGCAACTAAAATACGCAATTATAGCCTACCATCATATGGGTGTTGCCTCTGCGCGTTCGCATTTGATCTTTCACGTTTGCATAGAGTTGGCCATGCTAGGGAGTTCCATTTTGTTCTTCGCGTTTGCATGTCTACCTTTGCGATCGTGTACGTTGAGGCGTAGTGCATTCTTTGCAGCTGGTAATTTTCTTCTTTGCGAGTGCATATTGATATTCGCGATCGCGATTCATGTTACCTGGGCCGCATAATATAATTTCCAAAATCAAGGGTTTTGTCCATTTTTTCATATATGAGCTAGAGACCTCGGCTTTGGAGAGATGTTTTGTAGGTTTTTTCAAGTCTTTACCCAAATCTTACTATATTTCATGAATCCATTGTTATTTTCATCATTGAATTAGTGAATTAAGGTTGGGAACTTGGGGAAAAATTTGTAAAAATCTTTCAAAATGTAAAATGAGGATTGGAAGGGCGATTCAGTATTGAAAATTGATAATTTTGGTATGGTTGGACTCGTATCGGAGTTGTTGTTTGGGTTTTGTGAATTTTATCGGGTTCAGAGGTGCGGGCCCAGGGGTTGACTTTTTAGTTTTAATTAAAGATCAAATCTTTATTATCCCGAATTGTTTCCTATGAGTTTTATTTACAATTTGAAGTTATTTTGGCTAGATCTGAGCTGTCTGGAGGTTTGTTTCACTCGAGAAGGTCATTTTAAAGTATCGGTCTAGCTTCTATGAGGTAAGTATATTGCCTAACTTTGTGGGGGGGGGGGGAAGGAGGGGGGAGGGGGGAGGGGGAATTACCCCTTAGGATTTGACTCATTTGTGCTAATTGTGTCATGTGAAGGCCGTGTACACGTGGTGACGAGTATGTACTCGGGCTTAATTGTGGAAATTTGACCATTTAGGGCTCTTAGGTTCTTATGTTCATTAGATATGAAGTTGTTTGTCATGTTAAACCCTCCATTTACTAAATTCATCCTTACGTGTCTTATTTGGAATTAATTGATTCATGTTCTACCCTCCAATTTAACTCTTATGTTCCTTAACAGAAGTTGTTGCCTCTTTTATTGTCATGTTATCTTTTCTGTAATTGCTTAACCCTAATAGAAGTTATTATTATCTCTTCCATAATTGCTCAACCCTAGTTGAAATTTGTTATCCCTTTTATTGTTGACGTATTTTTATTTGGGCTCATTGATTCATGATATCTCTCTTATTGTCAAATTGTTTTTTTATGGAATCGATGTTACACATTACCTCTCCCTTGTTGAGTATTCTTGTTGAGACCATTATTTCATGTTGTGTCTTTCTTAGTGAGCTCGTTCTTCCATTTCTTTGTGATATGAAGTTCTTGTGATGATTTACTTATCGTATTCTCGTGTTATTGTAGTTGTTGTTGTTGTACTCAATATTATTGAGCCAGAGGCTATGCCTGGTTGTGGCTTGAAAATGTTTTGAGGAAATATTGTGGCATAGGGCACAAGTTTTGCATTTTATTGTGTTGTTATATTTTGGCACACATGTTATTGTTGGGGTGTTCGCACGTGAGTTGTCTGTGTTGTTGTTACTATTGATATGTGCATACGCGGCGTGACAAAGCGGGCTATATATATGTCTTTCCGCATGTGGCGAGACAAGGTGAGAACATTATTGTACGCGTGGGGCGAGACAAGGCGGGCATTTACTCTATTTTGCGCAAGCAGTGAGACATGGTGGGCTGCGTCGGGGAATGATTTGTGATGACTTGTGAATGCCTGGGGGCATTTTTATTGTTGTTATTTGTGTAGTGGTGTGCCTACCTTGTGTGAGCTATACCATGTACATTTAGTGGTGATCGTTTCTTATGTGTCATTCATTGTCCCTACTCTTTCTTGTTGACTTGAATTGTGGTAGAATACTGTGATGACCCAAAAGTTCATCCCGTACATTTTTGGCTAATTTTGTGTTTTGAGGTCGTGAATTCCTCCTTCTATCTCACCTCGATATGCGTTCACAGCTCGGGCATGTAGCCGGGAAGCCGTTATGTGAAAAAAATGATAAAATGATAATTTTGTGTTGAAATTTGAATAAAGTTGACTTTGGTCAACATTTTTGGTAAACGGACCTGGACCCGTGATTTGACGATCCCGGAGGGTCCGTAGGAAAATATGGGACTTGGGCACATGCCCGTAATCGAATTCCGAGTTCCCAAGTCTGAGAAATGAATTTTTAAAAGAAATTGTTTTCTGAAAAATATAAGAGATTTTGAAAATGAAATTACATGTGAAACCTACGTTATCGAGACCGTATCTTGGTTCTGGAGCCTGGTACAGGTTCGATATAATATTTGTGTCACATATGTAAAGTTTGGGAAGAAACGAACTTCATTTGACGTGATTCGGACCTTAAATACAAAAATTGATGTTTAAAGAAGTTTTGAGAAATTTCATTGATTTTGGGGTTTAATTCGATGTTTATGATGTTATTTTGGCGTTTTGATCGCACGAATAAATCCGTAGGATGTTTTTGAGGTTGTGTGCATATTTGGTTTTGATCCCCAAGGGCTCGGGTGAGTTTCGGGTAGGCGTCGGGGTGTTAAACTTAGTCAAAATCTAGTGTCAAATGTTGGTTTCTGGTGTCCAGGTCTTTGACCTTCGCGATCGCGGTGCAATTCACGCGATCGCGATGTGCAAATGGGCAGGGGCAGAACTTTACCCTATGCGAACGCAGAGCCTTGGTCGCGATCGCGGAGCTTGGGGGCAGTGCTCTACGTGAACGCGAAGGGACTCACGCGAACGCGTAGTGCAAATGTGGGGCTGGGAGCTGGGTATCTAGTACTCTACACGAACGCGGTCTCTTGTTCGCGATCGCGATGGTCCAGGTCCAGTACTCTACGCGATCGCAGTAGGCCTATCGCGATCGCGTAGGCTATTTTGCCCAGTCAGGTTTTGAAGAACTTCTTCACCATAGCTTCATACGTATGTAATCCTAAACTCGTTTTCTTCCATTTCTATCAACACCCATTAGATTTTTAGGCCCAAAACATAAAATTAAGGGTAGAAAATTAGGGATTTGGGTAGAGTTATGACTTTTTAAATTATTGGGAATTTGACCTCGTTTTGGGGTCGAATTTCAAAACAAATTATATATTCGGGCTCGTGGGTGAATGGGTGATCGGGTTTGGTCCAAACCTCGTGTTATGACCAAGCGGGCCTGGGGTCGATTTTTGGATTTTTGGGAAGAACGCTAGAAAACCTATAATTAAGCATTGGAAGTGAGTTGTTTAGCATTTATTAATGTTATTGAGTAGATTATGTCTAGATACGGTTGATTTGGAGTCGGGTTCAAAAGGAAAAGCGGTGCTTGAGGCTTGATTTTGATCGTGGATGTCGAGGTAAGTGTTTGGCCTATCCTTGAATAGGTGTTGAGTCTTAATTGCTACGTGTTTATTCTATGTTCAACGTATAGCTGAGGTGACGAGTACATATATGTTGTTGTCAAGCATGCCCATGAGTCGGGTTTTATGATATGTGTGATTTTCATCGATATTCACTGTGTTATGAAATAAATTTCACCTTGGAGGTTATTCAACTGATGGAAATTCTTGGTTGTGAATATTGTTGATTATTTGTTCGATTGGGGATTATTTTGTTAAGTTATACACTTAAGCGAGATTGGTTATAGCTGTGTCCCTTGCCGGGACGGTATTATTTCTGTTGTTGTTCCCTTGCCGGGTTGTTGTGATTTATGATTCATGTGTTGATTTTCCTTTCCAAAATGTTGTTCTTGATATCGTTTGGGTGAGGAAGAGTGTAAAGCACGGAGGGTGATGACGTGTATTTATTTATTGCATTGTGAGAATGAGAGTGTAAAAGCACGAAGGGTGATGTCGTGCCACGATATGATATTTAAAGCATAAAGGTTAATGTTGTGCCTTTTCTATTTATTTACTGTGAGGATGAGAGTAAAATCACGAAGGGTGATGCCATGCACTTATTTTGGTGAGGATGAGAGTAAAGCACGAAGGGTGATGTCGTGCACTTGTTTGTTCTGTGTTGTTATTTCCTGTTATTATTATGATATTTAGACTGTTGCCTTGTCCTATTATTCAGTAATTGCTTTCCCTTTTTCCTCAGCATGTTTTCCCTGTTTTTGTATATTTAACTGTTTACTTCTTGTCGTTACTTCTTTATATATTATTAAACTGCACAAGTATTATTATTGGTCGTGTCCTAGCCTTGTCACTACTTCGCCGAGGTTAGGCTCGGCACTTACTCAGTACACGGGGTCAGTTGTACACCTGCACTTCTTTATGTTGTGCAGATCCCGGTACAGGACCCAGTGGATACTGATCTAAGTGGCTGCCTTCGGTCCATCAGGCGACACTAAGGTAGCCCTGCAGGCGTCTGCATGCCTTGGCGTCACCTTCTACCCTATTTCTTTCCTGTCTTTACACATTTCTGAGACAGTGGTACTTTATTTGTTCAGACCTATACTTGTAGTATTCATAAACACTCCATGAAATTGTGACACCGAATTCTGGGAATTTTATTGTGGAAATTGTAATAGTACTTAATTAAGTTGTTAGCTTTCATTTGTTCCGCATTTTTATTTATACCGGTCTTGTATATCACCTATAAATTGTTAAAAATAAGGAAACAAGTCAGAATAACCGATAACGTTGGCTTGTCTAGCGGGTTCAACGTTAGACGCCATCACGGTCCCGACGGTGGGATTTCGGGTCGTGACAAGTTGGTATCACACTAGGTTGTTTAGATCTCACAATTCACGGACAAACTTGGTAGAGTCTGAGGGATCCGTATGGAGACGTTTGTACTTATCCCCCGGAGGCTGCAAGGTTAGGAATAACTTCACAACTATTCATCTATGTCGTGCGATTTGAGTTCCAAATGCTAACTGAGTTTCTATTCTATTCTCTCGCAGATGGCGAGAACACGTGCTTCCTCATCTACCGATCAGTAGCCTGATCCTCCCGTTGCAGCTCCTACTAGAGGCTGAGGCCGTACTAGAGGCCGAGGCAGGGCCAGGGCTCAGCCCAGAGTAGAAACCCAAGTAGAGGATCCCCAGGTGGAGGTTGTTGAGGAGATTCCTACTCAGACAGTCCCAGTTGGACCAGCTCAGATCCCAGAGGGGTTTATTACCACCCCGGTACTTTAGGACGTTGTAGTCCTCTTAGTGAGCCTTATGGAGAGTATGGCTCAAGCCGGTCTACTTCCTACAACACCAGCCGTATCTCAGGTTGGGGAGGGGCCCAAACTCCTGCCACCCACACACCAGAGCAGTTAGTTACTCAGTTCCAGACTCCAGCACCTCAGATAGCTGGAGTAGCTCAGCCGGGTATTGTGGCACAGGCAGTTGAGGGAGCAACTATGTCTGCCGATGCTTTATGGAGATTGGATCGGTTCACCAAGTTATTTCATACTACTTTCACTGGTGCACCATCAGAGGACCCCTAGGATTTCTTAGACAGTTGCTATGAGGTTCTTCGGAACATGGGGATTATGGAAACCAATGGGGTCGATTTTGCTACCTTTCGCCTTTCTGGTCCCGCCAAGACTTGGTGGAGGGATTATTGCTTGACTAGGATAGCCGGATCTTTGCCTTTGTCTTGGGCTCAGTTCTCCGAGTTGTTCTTGGAGAAGTTTCTACCAGTTACCCAGAGAGAGGATCTTAGGAGGCAGTTTGAGCGTCTCCAGCAGGGCTCTATGACAGCTACCTAGTATGAGACCCGGTTTATCACTTTGGCCAGACATGTTATTTTGATACTCCCCACTGACCGAGAGAGAGTGAGGAGGTTTATTGAGGGGCTATCTCAGCCGATTAGACTTCAGATGGCCAGAGAGACAGGTACTGACATTTCATTTCAGGAGGCGGCCAATGTGGCCAGGTGGATTGAGATGGTCTTATCACAGGGCAGTGGTCAGGGGTCTGACAAGAGGCCTCGTCATTTTGGCCGATTCAGTGGTGCCTCATCTGGAGGCAGGGATTCTTTTGGCAGAGGTCATCCTCCTAGGCCATTCCAGTCAGCATTTCAGGTATCCCACAGTGCTCCACAAGCTCTTATCAATGCACCGCCGCTCCAAAGTTTTCAGAAAGTTTTTCTGGTCGACAAGGGCAGTTTTAGGGCCAACAGTCTCAGCAGTCGAGATCTTGTTATAAATGTGGTGGTCCAGGGCACATTGCTAGGTATTACCCTCGAGTTTTTGGTGGTTCTCAGCATCAGGGTTCCCTTGCTATGATTCTCGCACCAGGTGTACCCCCACCCCCTTAGCCAGCTAGGGGTGGAGGTCGAGGTGCCAGAGGTGGAGACCAGGCAGTTAGAGGTGGACGACAGGCTATGAGAGGTAGAGGTCAGCCGCAGTAGGTCGACCCATGGATGTTCAGATTGGTGGGGCTCAGCCCCGATGCTATGCTATTCCCGCCAGACCTGAGGCTGAGGCCTCCGATGTAGTCATTACAGGTATGGTTTCAGTTTGCAGCAGAGATGCTTCAGCTTTGTTTGATCCGGGGTCTACATTTTCCTACGTGTCCTCATATTTTGCTCCTTATCAGATTATGACCTGTGATTCCCTAAGTACCCTTGTATATGTATCTACACCGGTGGGTGATTTTATTATGGTAGATCGAGTCTACCGGTCATGCATAGTGGTTATTGGGGGTCTTGAGACCCGTGTTGATCTCTTACTTCTTGATATGGTTGATTTTGATGTCATTTTGGGTATGGATTGGTTATCTCCCTATCATGCTATTCTGGACTGTCATTCCAAGACTGTGACATTGGCCCTACCGGGAGCACCCCGATTAGAGTGGAGGGGGACTCCTGGTCATTCTTCCGGCAGTGTTATCTCGTATATGAAGGCTCGGCGTATGGTCCAGAAGGGTTGTTTGGCCTATTTGGCTTATGTTCATGATTCTAGTGCTGAGGGTCCTCCTATGGGGTCTATGCCCATTGTTCGTAAGTTTCCAGAGGTATTCCCTGCTGACCTTCCGGGTATGCCACCCGACAGGGATATCGACTTTTACATTGATTTGGCTCCGGGCACTTAGCCTATTTCTATCCCACCATATCGTATGACCCCGCCAGAGTTAAAGGAGTTGAAGGATCAATTACAGGATATGCTAGCTAAAGGCTTTATTAGGCCTAGTGTTTCTCCTTAGGGTGCGCCAGTGTTGTTTGTTAAGAAGAAAGATGGCACAATGAGGATGTGTATTGATTACCGGCAATTGAACAAGATTACTATTAATAATAAGTATCCCTTGCTGAGGATTGATGATTTGTTCGACCAACTTCAGGGTGCCACAGTGTTTTCAAAGATTGACTTGAGATCTGGCTACCATCAGTTGAGGATTAGGGCGTCTGACGTCCCTAAGATAGCTTTTCACACTCGATATGGTCATTATGATTTCTTGGTGATGTCATTTGGGTTGACAAATGCCCCAGCTGCCTTTATGGAGTTGATGAACCGAGTGTTCAGGCCTTATTTGGATTTGTTTGTGATTGTCTTCATTGACGATATTTTGGTTTACTCCCGCAGTCGGGAGGAGCACGAGAAGCACCTTCGAGTCGTCCTCCATACTCTGAGAGACAGTCAGTTGTATGCCAAATCTTTGAAGTGTGAGTTCTGGTTGAGTTCGGTTGCATTTCTGGGCCATGTTGTGTCGGCCGAGGGTATTCAGGTGGATCCCAAGAAGATTTCAGCAGTCAGAGATTGGCCTAGACCCACCACAGAACAGAAATTCGGAGTTTCTTGGGCTTAGCAGGCTATTATTATCGGTTTGTGGAGGGTTTTTCATCTATTGCAGCCCCGATGACCAGGTTGACTCGAAAGGGTGCCCAGTTCAGGTGGTCAGATGAGTGTGAAGCGAGCTTTCAGAAGCTCAAGACAGCCTTGACCACGGCACCAGTGTTAGTTTTGCCCACAGTTTCAGGGCCATATACTGTGTATTGTGATGCTTCACGGGTTGGGCTTGGTGCAGTGTTGATGCAGGATGGCAAGGTTATAGCTTATGCTTCACGTCAGTTGAAGGTTCATGAGAAAAACTATCCGGTTCATGATTTAGAGTTAGCAGCCATTGTCCATGCGCTAAAGATTTGGAGGCATTATTTGTATGGTGTGTCATGTGAGGTGTTCACAGATCATAAGAGTTTGTAGTACATGTTCAAGCATAAAGAGTTGAATATGAGGCAGAGAAGATGGTTAGAGTTGTTGAAATACTACGACATTACCATCTTATATCATCCGGGAAAGGCCAATGTGGTGGCTGATGCTTTGAGCCGGAAGTCATGCAGTTGATGATGACGGAGTCTTGATGATGCAGGGCCGTATCTATGTGCCTGATGTCGATGGCCTTCGTGAGTTGATATAGCAGGAGGCCCATAGTTCCTGGTATTCCATTCATCCGGTCGCCACAAAGATGTACCAGGATTTGCGGCAACATTATTGGTGGCGAAGGATGAAGAAAGATATTGTGGCCTATGTAGCTAGGTGCTTGAACAGTCAGCAGGTTAAGTACGAGCACCAGAGACCCGGTGGTTTGATGCAGCGGATTGAGATTCCCGAGTGGAAGTGGGAGCGTATTACCATAGATTTTGTAGTTGGGCTCCCACAGACTCAGAGGATGTTTGATGCGGTGTGGGTCATTGTGGATAGGCTGACCAAGTTAGAACACTTCATTACTATATCATTTTTGTATTCTTCGTAGAAGTTGGCAAAGATCTACATCAAGGAGATTGTTCGCTTGCATGGTGTGCCCGTGTCCATTATTTCTGACCGAGGTACTCAGTTTACCTCCCATTTCTAGAGAGTATTTCAGCGTGAGTTGGGCATACGGGTTGAGTTGATCACAACGTTTCATCCTCAGACGGACGGACAGTCCAAGTGTACCATTCAGATCTTGGAGGATCTGTTGCGGGCATGTGTCATTGACTTTGGAGGTTCATGGGACCAGTTCTTTCCTTTAGCTGAGTT
Source organism: Nicotiana undulata (assembly GCA_005239495.1). Lineage (NCBI taxonomy): Eukaryota > Viridiplantae > Streptophyta > Magnoliopsida > Solanales > Solanaceae > Nicotiana > Nicotiana undulata. Next base: position 11,455 of record ML260141.1, on the reverse strand, counting down.
TGCCTACAACAACAGCTACCAGTCGAGCATTCAGATGGCTTCTTATGAGGCGTTGTATGGTAGGTGGTGTCGGTCGCCAGTCGGGTGGTTCGAACCGGGAGAGGCTAGGTTGTTGGGTTCAGAGTTAGTCAAGGATGCCTTGGACAAGGTGAAGATCATTCAGGATATACTTTGTACAACTCAGTCCAGGCAGAAGAGTTATGCAGACCACAGAGTTCGTGATTGGGAATTTATGATAGGAGACCGGGCAGTGCTTCGGGTATCGCCGATGAAGGGCGTGATGAGGTTCGGAAAGAAGGGCAAGTTGAGCCCTAGGTACATTGCTCCCTTTGAGATTCTTGATAAGGCAGGAGAGGTGGCCTACAGACTTGCTTTGCCAACGAGTTTATCAGTCGTGCATCTGGTGTTTCATGTATCTATGCTCCGGAAGTATCTTGCCGATCCCTCTCATGTGATAGATTTTAGCAGTGTCCAGTTGGACAAGGATTTGACTTATGAGGAGGAGCCGGTAGCCATATTAGCCCGGCAGGTTTGTCGGTTGAGATCTAAGAGTTATCCTTCGGTCCGTGTTCAGTGGAGAGGTCAGCCTGTTGAGGCAGCTACCTAGGAGTCCGAGTCCGATATGCGGAGCCGATATCACCTATAAATTGTTAAAAATAAGGAAACAAGTCAGAATAACCGGTAACGTTGGCTTGTCTAGTGGGTTCAACATTAGACATCATCACGGTCCCGACGGTGGAATTTCGGATCGTGACAAATACTTGCACAAGCATACACGTAAATAAATCACCTACATCGGTTTAAGAAGATGAACATTGATGTGATTGAGCATTTACATGTATTCCCGTGAATTTGCCTTCTGTGTGAGAGTTATCATGTTGGCATGTGAGTTGTCTGTGCAGTCAAGAGTTATTGTTATTGTTGGCACGTGAGTGGTCCATGCAGATATTAGATTTTATCACTCTCTTGGCAAATGAGTAGTCAGTGCCGTTATGAATTGTAATGTGGGCACAATATGCCAAGTGATTAGAATTAATTGGGACATGTGATTTATGATTTGTGATTTTGAGGTTTGGTACCTCGTGAAAATTCTTGGATAAACCTGGTGTGAAAGCGGTTGTTCTTATTGAGTTGTTACTTGTTTTCCTTATTTTGGTTTCACCGGATTTGAACTGTGTTCAGTTTATTCTACAGTGTTATTACCTATTGTGTCTCGTTGGTAATTGTTGCTTTTAGTTCCTATTACAAACATTGTATTGTTATTGTCATTATGCCCAACTTTATATTGATATTGTTCCCTGTTAATTCTACATTTATACTTGTTCATGTTGTTTAGTCCAGTGGGTGTCTTGACTGTTCCTCGTCACTACTCTACTGAGGTTGCTCTTGATACTTACTGGGTACAACCGTGGTATACTCATGCTACGCTTCTGCACATTTTTGTACAGATCCAGGTGCCTCGGATGTTGTTGATTATTAGCTAGATGGTCGAGCGTTGCTGTGGAGACTCAAGATAAACATGTCGTCGCATTCGTATGCCTCAAAATCACCTTCTGAAACTTCATCGTGTAATGTTTATTTCTCTTCCAGAACAATTGTATTTAAGGATTTTCTAGCAAACTCGGTAGAGTTTATGACTTATACTATCGATTTTGGTATATTATATTATATTGGAAATGTTGCTTCATTTAGAAATATCTGGTTTCTGCTTAGTAGTCTTGTTGGTTAATTACTATCATTTAATTAAATAAGTGTTAGACTTACCTAGTCGTAGAGACTAGGTACCATCACAACATTTTACAAAAGAAATCGGGATCGTGACAATATCTAGGGCCGTTGTATAAGAGATTGCCTCACCTCCAAAGATTACAATACGGGGAAGCAATCCTAACCAATTGCAACATCAATCCTCTGGGTGAGCCTCCCTGCATGAATGAGTACGAGTGATAATCTTCTTCAGTTTACTCCCACAGTGTAGTTGTAGTATTCTAAAAATAAATTTTCAATTTTACTTGTCATTTTTCGCATATTTTACCTTTAAACATTAATTAATCATTTCAAATCATTTTTCAAATTCATTAAGACTATACACCAATTAATATGGGTATTAGATAAATTATATATTTTATTTGTTATTTCTTAAGAAGTGTGCAAAGTTAATAGTGGACAAGTAAAAGTGAACGGAGAAAGTAGTTGATAATGTGCCAGCTTACTAAAGCATTTCGCCGAGACTGTTGACTATGCCAAGCCCAAGCGTCAACATATATATTAATTAGAGTATAAAGTTTTGGCCAAATACATCGGCAACCCCTTAAACTTGTCCTCGCTTTTCACTTTGACACTTTTTCTTGACTATGGTCCATCTGAACCCCAGAACAAGGGCACTGTTGTGCCACTTAGACACAAAAATCACCCGGGCCACTTTAAGTCAAGCGTGTGTATGTAAGCGCTGGTAACGTGTAATAGCCGACGAATACATTTCTTACATGTGGATTTATTGTCCACGTAAGATCTAAGTGTACCGGGTAAATCCAACTCAACAGATCGGGTAAAACACCAACCCATTTAATTACCTTTATTCGTTACATAAAAAGTAAAAAACCTAATTCTGATTTACCGTCTCCACCGTCTCCCTCTATCTTATTCTTCTCCAAAAATCGATTGCTCCATAAACAAGAAGGTTAAGGAATAGAAGTACTGACTCTTTTACTGGTATGTCTTGAGTTACTGTTTTATGGTGATTTTATTTATTTATTAGGGTTCTTTTGTTAGTAATGGTGTATTTGGGAACTGTAGATACAAAATCAGGTTTTTTATTTCTTTTTGTCGAATCTTGCTGATTGTGCTCACGTGGTGCCTTTTTTGTTCTCTTTAGGTGAAAATCATGTCAGTGGACGAATTCATTCTTGTCCGCTTTCACCATGGTGGAATCTTTACTGAATCTCCAGGTGCGAAATATGTCACTAATTTAGAGGTAAATGAATTTATTATTGACAAAGACCATTTCTCCTTGATTGAACTTCAATATTACACAACGTCTTTGGGTTATGCAACTGTTAGGGATTTTTATGTCTTTAACCCTAGGTCCAAAGAATTTGTCTTGATTGAAAATGATGGACAACTATATAATATTGTTTGTTACTGTAAGGAGGGTATTTTAGACTTATATATTTCACATGTTATTGATGTAGTTCCTGATAGTGTGGTCCCAATTGGGTATTTATGTGGGCCAGAGGATGTTCAAGAAAGTAACAACACAATTAAAAATCCAACTAGGGCAACAACAGAAGATAGTGAAATCAGTATAAATGGACCACAACCAAGTGAACAGCCTCCACATGATAATTTGAGTGACTCTGAACTTGGAGAAGGGGTTGCTGCTAGTGGTGTAAATTTAGAAGAGGAAGTTGATAGTGTAGAGAACCTGAATGGGGGAGAAGGGGATAATGAAGAAGAGGTAGCTAGTAGTGAGTCTGATCTTGGAAAACTTCCTAATGTGGATGATAGTGAAGTTGATGATGAGGCTAGGACCTTTAGAAATGAGAGGAGAACTAAAAAAAATGCTACCAGAAGGAAGAAACAACCTGAAACTACTAGTGTGCCTGTAGGAGAAGCTGGAATTGATAGAGGTTTTGAAGATATAGGAATTAACAAAAAAGGGAAATATGTTAGCAGATTAGGAGGTGATGATGAGTTCATTGATAGTTCTGATTGTGGCAGTGATGATACCGATGAAGAGGTAGAGGTTGTTTTTCAGCCTGGTGTTGACCTTCCAAGTAGAAGAAAGAGCACAAAGGATAGATATGACACTGACTGTGAAGTAGAAATTTTTGAGTTGGGCATGATATTTAAGAATGTTGCAGAGTTTAGAAAGGCAGTGGATGATTATGCAATAGAGTATAAAGTTCAGCTAAGGCTTAGACCAAATGAGAAGGATAGGGTAAGGGTGAAGCGTAAATCAAAAAGATGCAAGTGGGAGTTGTTTGCTAGTGTTGATAGAGATTCTGGTGACTTCATGGTCAAGAAGTACCATCCTGTACATAAATGTCAACCACCAAACACCAACAAGATGTGTAACTCAAAATACATTGCCAACAAATTCAAGAAAGAACTTACTGTTGCTCCTTATATAAGACTTTGGGAAATTCAAGAACTAGTTAGGGAGAATTTGGGATTGTATATTGGCAGAACTATAGCTTATAGAGCCAAACAGATTGTTCTCAGAAAGTTTATGGGGGATTGGAAGATGGAGTTTGCAAGACTGTGTGATTATGCTGATAGTATTAGGGAAACCAATCCTGGCAGCTCTTGTTTTCTGAAAATTGACAGAGAGTCTGAGCCTGGCAAGAACCTATTTCAGGACTTCTATATATGTTTTGATTCACTCAAGAAAGGTTGGTTAGAAGGGTGTAGGAACATCATTGGTTTTGATGGTTGTTTTCTAAAAGGAAGCTGCAGGGGTGAATTACTAGTGGTTGTTGGAAGAAATGGGAACCAACAAATGTTTCCTATTGCTTGGGCTGTTGTACACCATGAAACTAAATATTCATGGAGTTGGTTCCTCAGTCACTTGAAAGAAGATTTGCAACTTGGTGAAGGACATGGCTTAACAATAATGTCGGATATGCAAAAGGTAAACTGTTTTGTATATACTGTTTTCAATATACTGTTTTGGCTTCTAATGTTGTATGTATTTTTTGTTTGTATATACTGTTTTGCAGGGTCTTTTGATAGCAGTTAAAGACTTATTGTCTATGGCAGAACAAAGAATGTGTGCAAGGCACATATGGTCTAACTGGTCTAAGAAATGGAAGGGAGAAGAAAGGAGGAAACAATTCTGGAGGGTTGCAAAGGCCAGTTATGTGTTTAAGTACAACAGTGAAGTTGCAAACATGAGAAAACTTGGCAGCACTATCTGTGAAGATATGATGAAGTACCCAAGAGAGGCATGGTGCAGGGCATTCTTCCAAGAACACTCCAGGTGTGACATAGTGGAGAATAACATGTGTGAGACATTTAACTCGTGGATATTGGCTGCTAGGAACAAAAGCATTGTTACCATGTTAGAGGAGATTAGGCATAAGATAATGGCTAGACAGGTTGATATGATAAAATTTGTTGAAACTTGGATTTCAGATATATCACATATGGCAAGGCTAACCTTAGAAGAAAATAAGGAATTGGCTAGAGAGTGTCAAGTTATCTGGAATGGGCAGGATGGGTTTGAGGTCAAAAAAGGAGATTTGAGGTTTATTATTGACACAAGGATGAAGACTTGTACTTATAGACTTTGGAGGTTGAGAGGAATTCCATGTGAACATGCTGTGTGTGCATACTATCACTTACAAGATGAACCAGAACACCATGTGGAGCATTGGTATACAAAGGAAACATTTTTGAAGGCTTATGAACATTTCATTCAACCAATTCCTAACCTGAATATGTGGCCTGAGGGTAATAATCCTACCATTGAACCACCAGCCCCAAAGCCAATGCCAGGCAAGCCCCAGAAAAACAGAAGGAAGGACAAGGATGAACCTAAGAAGAAATGGGGAAAGTTGTCCAAAAAAGGAGTCAAGATGACATGTTCACATTGTAATCAAGTTGGCCACAACAAAAAAGCATGTAGAGTAAAGCAGGTATGATATGTTTTTATCTAGCTTTCTATTACTATTTAAGATTAAATTAACTGCGTGTGTCTATTCATTTTAGAGTGCACCTGGAGGGTCTTCAAGTAGACCAGAATCACAAGGAACTCAATCAAGTCAACTAACTCAAAGGAGTGCAGTATCTGATGGAAGGCCACCAACTGTTCCCAAGAAAAGAGCAAAGGCACCAAGTGCAGCAATTAGACCTACAAAGGGTGCATTTCCAGATGCACCCCCTAAAACTGCACCCAGGGGAAGAGCCCCAAAACCAAAAGCAGCAAGAGGTGGATCTTCTTCTGCTGGGAAAAGGGGAAGGGAACCATCAGAATCATCTACTTCTCCAGGAGGAAAAAGGGCAAGAAGTGTAGGCTTTGGATGCTACACCAATACAGAGACTGGAAGGACAGTACTTAATGTAAGGTTTCTGATTTACATAGGCTGATTTCTGACAGTATTTATAGTTATTCTATCCAAGTTACTTAAATTTCTGATTGGATTTCTTATGTATGTCAATTGCAGCCTGGTTTGTCAAGTGAAAGGGTTGTCAACCATGGGACTATAGTAAGGAGCAACACAGAAGGGAATCTTGATGATGAAATTAGGCTGCCGGGACTTAGATGTAATGGGAGAGATGCAATTAGTACTTCGCAACTGCAGCAAATGAGTGCAAGTAGAATGAACCAAGTTGGGGCACAAGTGCAGCAAATGAATGCATCATCTCAGTCTTCAACTCAAGTTATCATGGATAAGCTAGCCAAAAAGAGATAGTGACCATCAGTAGTTTAGTTCAAGTTGAATATAATATTTGGCTACTCTTAATTTGTAATAGGCAGAACTAGGGTGTAATCTGGATTTTTTTATGCTGTTATTTTATGTAAAGTGCAGCACATCTTTTGGTAAAAACATCACTGTTGAACTTCTGGATTGGTTTATGCTGCACTTTTAGGTAAAGTACATCACTTCTTTTGTTAAAAACATCAGTGTTCAACTCCTTTGAGTTGTTGCACTAACTTTTGTAATGAATTGTTGGTTACCACAATATGATATGCAACAGTGTTGACTATGGTTTTGCTATTAATTGTTGATTACAGTTTTAGTACCTATTGGCATAAGTGTTCATTACTTTAGTTTTAGTAGCTTTTCACTTCAGTTTTAATAGCCTTTGACATGGTTGTTCATTACTTCAATTACATTAGTGGTTGGCAGAATTGTTCAATCTTAGTAATGGGCTGCACTTATTTTGTTCCATTACTTCTCCACATACAATATTTGCAACACCAATTTAAAGCAAGTAAGGCAAAAAACTATTTTTAAAGGCAGAAATAAGGATAAATTGCATTTATTTTGGAGTATCGATTACACAAATATGATCCCTAGTACATCAACAATGAACAAAAGTAGAGAACAAGAACAACAAAAATCCTGGTTCAGTCTATCAACAGGAACAAGAACATGAATAAAGCCATATCATTAACGCCACGACAACAACAACAACAAACATCACTGTGTTCCTCCATTTTTTGGCTCGATCTCTCTCTTGATCAAATGCCTTCACTCTCTTCAACAAACCCCATATAACTCTATTCGCTTGCTCAGGAAACTCGTCCTCGAACCATCTAAAATATTTACATCCCTCATTGTCCTTCAAAAAAAAAATAGAAAAAAAATATATAAATCAATGGCAGAAATTCGTATAAAGAATTTGTTGAGGAATATGCTTACTTTTCCAATTTTGCATACAAAGTACCTTCTTCCTGGGTTAGCAGCACTCCATGAAATTTTCAGTTCACATGGACGACCACAACGACAGAATTCAACTATTTCGAAATTTTGGGACATTCTTCTAACAAAAATTAAGAGATGTAGTAGGAAAGATTATATAAATAATTCGACTAAGCACGATGGAGTTCTTCAAATTGAAAAAAAAAAGCACCGATTTTCAGTTCTTGATGAACAATTGAGCTCAATTGCAATGGAGAGAAATTAGGGCTTTTTTAAGGGAATGGGAGATGATAACAATGGAGAAAGGGGTTAAAATATAACGTGGGTGGGGTTTATTACCGTTAGAATAGTCCATGTCAGCATTTTTTTGACCTCTCACGCGCTACGTATATGTGATTCGCACGCACAGTGGCCCGAATGATTTTTGTGTCTAAGTGGAACAGTAGTGCCCTTGTTCTGGGGTTCAGATGGACCATAGTCAAGAAAAAGTGTCAAAGTGAAAAGCGACGACAAGTTTGAGAGGCTGCCGATGTATTTGGCCTAAAGTTTTCTATGATTTTACCGTGTAACATAAATAAACATGCACATGGTGTATTATATTGAGAATGGCAAATCATCCTAAGCGATCCCATCATGTATCTTATTCAGACATTATCTATGTCTTTTGTTGTATTTTGATGTTTATATATTTACCGATTCCCAATAGCTTTGATAAAATAGTTTGAAGACGTTTTCGATGGCTTTGCGTTTCATGCTTAATTAGATTTATTTTGGTCAAGTAATTAGTGACTTATTTTATGTGTTTAACGAAGAATTAATAGGAGTCATAAATCAGACCAACGACAATAAACTTATACAAATTACAATTATTGCAGTTTTATACACACACACAAAACAAGCGCTGCAGCCAAACTAAACCAAAATTCACCAGCTTGGCAACATAATTTTACATAGTTAATGCAACCGAGAATAACAGAAAGAGGGAAAAGCAAGGCGAAAAAAACGAGCCTATACATACAGAGTCTTTTGATCATCTACTCATATATAATCTCAACACATCTTTCAACTATCTCAATCTATCTCAACAGCATCTCAGCTATCATCCATTCTTTATGATCTCCGCGGTCATGCAAAAATTTGAAAGCGTCCCGGTATCCACAATTAATATCCCGTTTATTTATAGTCCTTACAATATCCACCTTTATCACTAGAAGTCGTATGTTCTCTACTTCTCTTCGCAAACCAGCTTTATAATCGGTACTCCCTCCGTTCCAATTTACGTGAACCTGTTTGACTGGACACGGAGTATAAGAAAAAATGAAGAGTGTTGAAATTTGTGGTCCTAAACAAGTCAAAAATGACCCAGAGTATTTATGTGGTTATAAAAGTTTCTCATTAAGGGTAAAACAGTAAGTTTAAGCTAAATTGTTACCAAATTTAGAAATGGATCATTCTTTTTGGAACGAACCGAAAAGTAAATAAGTTCACATAAACTGGAACGTAGGGAGTACTATATATTGTTTCATACTCTCTTGTACGTTTTTCGTCACCACCTATCTTGCTTTTTCCTTTTAAAGCTTCATCTGTCAGCGCTCTCTTGAATGGCTCGGGCATCTTTAGAAAACTCAGTCACAACTAGATATAACTAAAAAGCCTCGTCACCATTTCACCAAGGTTAGACAAGATACTTACTGGGTATATGAGATCGGTTGTAATCATACTACACGTATGTATCTTGCATGCAGCTTTTGAAGTTGGAGTTGTTGTGTATGACGAGAGCTGGCATCGAAGATGTACTACATTTCGGTTATGGCTGCTACTTGTACTTGGTAGCTTTAGATTTTACAAATCTGTTTATGTATATTTCGGACAGATAATGTATTTATTTCGTACTACCTTTTATAAATTCTAAATCCTAAAATCTCATAATTTGTACTATCATCTTTAGGTTATTGTATAAAAATTTAGATAATTCTTCACTGATTTCTTGTAAATATCATTTAGATTGTGTTGACTGTTAGTTGGCTTACCTAGCACGTTGAGTTAGGTGTCATCACGACTAGTTGATTTTGGATCGTGACATTCATACATTATACAACTACTTTTAACTTTCATACAAAACTTTCATACAACATTCAAATAAAAAATACCCCCTCCTTAAATTAGATGAGGTACTTTCCTTTTTAGTATGTTCCAAAATAAATGACACACATTTAAATTTAGAAATAATTCAACTTTAAACTAGAAGCTTTTATAACCACACAAATGTCACACCCCCCCCCCCCCAAAAAAAA
>ML260137.1:0-37506 GCA_005239495.1 Nicotiana undulata | reverse complement strand
GCATCAGAAATACAATTTCACAGTGTAAGCCTCAACTGAAACAAATAACTCAATAACTCCCCATGTCATGAAACAAAATCAAGGTATCACTACTAATTCACCAATTACTCATAGTATGGGGAGAATTAAGAACACAGTAAGTTTCATCACAATTGACTCACGGGCATGCTTGACCGCAACATATAGGCACTCGTCACCACGCCTATACGTTGGACATGAATTACACATAGCAAATAAGACTCTATACCTAATACCTCAAGCTGAGGTTAGGCCAAACACTTACCTCGGCTCCAAAAATGCAAGTCAAGCCTCAATCACAGACTTCTCTCTCGAATCCAACTCCGAATCGGTAATATCTAGACATAATGGATTTATTAACATCAATAAGTACTCAATAAACCAATTCCCAAGCCTAATTATACATTTCCTACTATTCTTCCAAGAATACTAAAATTCGACCCCGGGCCCACACGTTCAGATTTTTGAAAATTCATGAAGGAATCAATTACCCGGAGTCTAAGGATCGAAGTTATGTGATTTATACAAGAATTCATGGCCTAACATGGAAAGTCACAAAATCCTCAAGAACCCTAAAATTACTACCTAATTCTATGATTTTTAGATGATTTAGTAGTGAATTTAACTAGGAATTAATGTTAAAACTAGAAGTTTATGGGGTTTAACTTACCTCTTACAGTGGGTGGTCGTGGAAGGTGCTGCCCAAACTTGGATACTCTCTAATGGAGGTTGATGGTGGATAAATGAAGAAAACCCGAAATTTTGGACATTTAAGACGGGTTGCAAACAGGGGTTTCCACACCTGCGACCTTAGGACCACAGGTGTGGTCACGCGCCTGCGAGAAATTCATCGCCCCTGCGGAAAAGGGCCTGGGACCCTGGGCTCGTACCTGCGGAGTTGGGAGCCGCGCCAGCGATCCCGCTCCTGCGGAGTTTTGATCGCACCTGCGAAGGCCTGGACCGCGGGTGCGGTCCCGCACCTGCGGCTTGGCAACCGCACCTGCGGTCATACTAGCTGCTGTGCACCAGCAATGATTTTTGCTGGTTTTGGCCTCGTGCGGGGTCCGGGAGGAACCTAGGCCCACCCGAGCCCCCGTCCAAATATACCAACAAGTCCCAAATCATTAAACGGACTTGCTCGAGCCCACGGAACACTCAACACAACGCTAAAACTCAAAATCACCCTCCAAAACCCCTGAATTCAAAACTTAAGAACTTTGAAATTCTAGAATTCTATAACGATGCGCCGAACCGACCCATACAACTCGGAACGACTTCAAATTTTGCAGACAAGTCATAAATAACGTAGAGGAACTATTCCCGACTTCAGAATTGCATTCAGACCTCGGTAGCATAAAATCACATTCCTAACCAAATTTCAAGTTTTATGAACATCCTCAAAACTTTACTAACTCTAAATCTCTCATTTTGATCCGAAACCCGTCAAATCAAATCCGTTTTACACGAAATTTCACAGACAGGACAAATAACATATAATAAACCTGTTCCGGGCTCCGGAACTCTAATACGGTCCCGGTAACACGGCTTTCACATAATTACTCATTTTCAAAATCCTTTATTATTTCCAGAAAACAATTTCCTTTAAAAATTCATTTCTTGGGCTTGGGACCTAGGAATTCAATTCCGGGCATACGCCCAAGTCCCATATTTTTCTACAGACCCTCCGGGACCGTCACATTACGGGTCCGGGTCTGTTTACCAAAAACATTGACCAAAGTCAACTTTATTCAATTATTTAATTCAAAAATCCCATTTTTATCAAATTTTCACATGGAAGCTTCCCCGCTACCTGCCCCAGGCTGCGCACGCATATCGAGGTGAGATTAACAGAGGCTTTCAGGGACTCGAAACACAGATTTAGCTGGAATTACTTAGGATGACCTTTTGGGTCATCACAAAAGGTTAGCAGGAAGAATTGCAGCCTTGGGGAGATTTATATCCAGGTCTTCGGAAAAGAGTTTTAAATTCTTAAAAAATAGAATCAGTTCGAATGGACTGAGAAATGTCAACAGGCTCTCAAAGATCTGAAGGCATATTTATCAAAACCCCCGCTGCTGTCAAAACCAAAAGATGGGGAAAGGCTGTATGTCTATCTTGCCGTAGCAGAAATTGCCGTAAGTGCAGTACTGGTAAGGGAAGACAAAGGTAAACAATCTCCAATTTATTACGTAAGCAAATCCTTGTTAGACGCTGAAACAAGATACCCACATCTGAAAAAAATTAGCTTTAGCTCTGATTATGGCAGCTAGAAAATTAAGACCATATTTTCAATGTCATCCCATTACAGTTGTGACTTCATACCCATTGAGAAACATTTTGCATAAACAAGAATTATAGGGAAGATTAGCTAAATGGGAAATAGAATTGAGTGAGCATGACATAATATATCAGCCTAGGACTACAATAAAGTCTCAAACTTTAGCTGATTTTGTTGCTGATTTTAATACCAGCATAACTCCTGAAGTAGAAAAAAAGTTACGACTCTTTAACGGGGCTAATCCAGGTATATGGATCCTATTTACTGATGGCTCCTCTAATGTAAAAGGAGCTGGATTGGGAATAGTTTTAATGTCACCCACGGGTGAAAAGATATGTCAAGCTATTAAATGTTATCCCATAACTAACAATGAAGCAGAGTACGAAGTTGTCATTGCAGGACTTGAACTGACACGAGAACTCTCAATCGAGCAAGTCGAGATCAAAAGTGACTCTCAACTGGTAGTAAACCAGATGCAGGGGAGTTATATCGCAAGAAAGACTCGTATGCAACAATACCTGGAAAAGGCACGAGACCTAGTTAGACAATTCCAATAATGGAAAATTATGAAAATACCCAGGGAAGAAAATGCAGAAGCAAATGCATTAGCTAGCCTTGCAGTAGTTGCAGAAGTGTCAAACAAAGACAATGCAATTGTCATTCACTTTTTTCATTCATCGATCGACCAGGATAAAAATGAGGTAACATTTAACAATTTAATATGGGATTGGAGAAACGAAATTTTAAATTTTTTGCAGAATGGTAACGTACTTGAAGATAGAAAAGCAGCTCAAGCATTACGCCGATAAGCTACACGATACTGCCTCATTCGCAATACTCTATACCGCAAAATGTTTGGAGGTTCCTTAGCAAAATTCCTTGGACCCAATCAAACAGAGTTCGTGATGAAGGAAGTCCACGAAGGACACTGTGGAAATCATGCATGAGCAAGATCTTTAGTCAAAACCCTAATCAGAGCAGGGTACTATTGGCCCAAAATGGAAGAAGAGGCTGGAAGTTTCGTATCTAAATGCGACAAGTGCCAACGGTTTGCTAATAACAGTAATCGACCGACAGAGTTACTTCACCTAGTGGTATCACCTAGGCCATTTATGAAATGGGGCATGGACATAGTATGACCTTTTCCCCCAGCTAAAGGAAAGGTACGGTTCTTACTCGTGTTAACTAATTATTTCACAAAATGGGTAGAGGCAGAAGCTTTTAAACAGGTGCAAGAAAAAGAGGTGAAAAGCTTCATACGGCGAAACATAATATGCCGCTTTAGAATACCGAAGGAGATCATATGTGATAATGGCCTGCAATTCATAGGCTCTCAAATCACGTAATTCTTCTAAAGTTGGCAAATTAAACGAATCACTACATCACCATATCACCCCGTGGCTAATGGGCAAGTCGAGTCAACGAACAAAGTCATCGTCAACAACCTAAAGAAACGATTAGAGAAAGCCAAAGGAAACTGGCCTGATGAGTTACCGGAAGTATTATGGGCTTACAGAACGAATGCAAAAACAGCCACGGGAGAAACTCCATTCGCGCTTGTTTACGGATCAGAGGCTTTGATACCGGTGGAAATTGCTAAACCAAGCACAAGGTTTACAACATCAACGGAAGAAACAAACAACAACGAGTTGAGAACCAATTTGGATCTGCTCGATCAAAGAAAAGAAGTTGCGCTAATACGTATGGCAGCTCAAAAACAAATCATAGAGCGATATTACAACAGAAAATCTCACCTCAGATATTTCAAAATTGGGGGATTCGTTCAAAAAAAAGTCTTCCAGTCAATGAAAGAAGTTGGTGTGGGAAAGCTAAATCCAAATTGGGAAGGACCTTACAAAGTCCGTGGCATTGCTGGGAAAGGCGCTTATGAGCTGGAGGCTATGGACGGCAGGATCTTACCAACCAGCTGGAATGCCGTCCACTTGAAGAAGTATTACTTCTAAGGAAAAGGAATACCCCCAGTCAGGTATCACTACGTTCGATTTTACTTTTGTACAGTTAAAATTATACTAACCATTTTAGATGATAGGCAAAAAGCTAACCCATCCCCAGATGATGATATTAGACCTACAAAGACACGAGGAAGTAACTGAACTATTACAACTTTTTGATGGACGTTTTAAAGGGTTAAGCAGTCATCATCTAAAAAATTATATACCTTTGAGTCCAAGGAAAATGACCACAAGGAAGGAATAGTCAAGTGCTCAAGATTTCATTCTTCAAAGCTCAAACACTTGGGGGACTATACAGTATGGTGGAAGGCAAAGCTGAAGCAAAGAAAACTACCAGAAAGTCAAAAGCTCAAGCTTGAAAGATCCATATTCCCAACGAGTCAAGTATTACGAGCAAAATCAAAAGAGCCAAAGACTCGATATACAAAGCCTGATTCAAATAAGCCTTCGAAAAACATATTCGTGAATGTAAACGAATGTTCAGGTTAAAGGCATAATATTAGTTACGAGGTAGAAATGCACATCTTTGTACTTATTCAGAAAACTGTTGTAACTGAAAATAGTTACGGATAAAGATCATCATCTTTGTACTCATTCAAAAAACTGTTATAAATGAAAACATTTACGAAATCCTTGTACTTATTCAGAAAACTATTATAAATAAAAACAGTTACGGATGAAAGATCATTATCCTCGTACCTATTCAAAAAATTGTTATAAATAAAAAATAGTTACGGATAAAAGAGCATCACCCTCGTATTTGTTAAAAACTGTTGTCAATGAAAACAATTACGGGTAAAGATTCATACCCTTATATTTAAAATTGTTGTAAACAAAAAGCAGTTACTCCCTTGTACTAATTTGAAAAAACTGTTACAAAAAGGAAAACAATTACGAGTGCAAGTTTATACCAAATCTGTTAAATGAAAACAGTTGCAAAATGAGTTATAGACGATACGCAAACACATGTGAAATGTTACGAAAGTTCAATACAAAACCTTTCTTTAAAACATTGTTATAAATAAACATGTAAAAAATTCCTATCTCTCTATTGCATATTTACACCATTATGAAGTTGACGTCTTCTTCATTAAGTGTCGATCAAAAAGGGACCTCTTTCATAAACTATGCCTATTACGGAAAGGCACGAATAATCGAAGCATTTTTAAATGCAGAACTCAGAGGTAAACCAAAAACCTCAAAAATAAAGCATGCAAAAACTTCAAAGAGTGAAAAAAACTCGAAAGAAACTGAAATCATGCTAGCATTAATATATTAATGGCAAAATAAACTAAGAGTTACCTTAGTCTAAGCCATATTAATTTTTACATTAGGTGCCCCTAAGTTGTCATTTGAGAACTTAAGAAAGGTTCCAAACTTACCCCCGATGGGACTCGGGGTAACCACCAATTGATACAAATAAAATAAAAAAAAAGAACCAAGTTCTTAAACTTTTTCAGGGTCGTCTTCACTAGCAGGAGGAGCAGCTTGGGATGAAGAGGCACGAGCGGCAGGAACCTCACCTTCAGATGAAGAGAGACTTTGACTTTGTTGATACTTCTCAATGGTCTCCTTGGTTTTTGCAATTTCGGCTTCCAAGTCAAAACCCTCTTGGCCAATTTCCGTCAATGTGTCGAGACGAGAGTTCATATAAGCCCAGCTAACATCGATGGCGGCTTTGTCTTCAAGAGCTTCATAATCTTTCTCCCACAGCTCAACTTCAGCTCTTAATTCATCCCTCTCATTCACGGCATCATCATGAGAGGCCTGTAAAGAAGCAAAGGACCTTTCCAGGAATTGGACCTTCTCCAAAGAGTTAAAGAGATCTTCCTGGGTTTGGGTGAGCGATTGAACACGTTCACCAGAATACTCCTCCTTCTGGTCCAATAAGGCTTTCAGACTCTTAATCTTTTCAGAGGCACGGGACAACTGCTCAGCGAATAAAGACTCTAAGACACTCTTGTCCTTGCCTACCTGGTTCGAAGACGCCTTTTCAATGACCAATTCTATTGCCATCACCCTAACTTGCTGCTCCAAGGTACATTTTTCTTCCTCCACTGCCTCCTTTTCAAGTTCCAGAATCTCGTACTGCTCCTTCCAATTTATCGCCTCAATACAGAAATCCCTTGCTGCCTGCTCCGCTTGGGAAACCCTCTTCATTAACTCTGTGCCTATAAGATTGATCTTCAAAATGAGACAAATTAAATACGGAAAGACACGTATCTGAACACAAACAAAGGAAAATAAATTTTACCTTTAAAGAGAGTGCATAATTTCATTCACCCAAGTAAGGGAACCATGGTTGTCAAGCTTAGCTCTCTCAGTCGAGCCTATCAAGGGTTTCAACCATACGTCAGCTTGGCTGACTTTTTGAAAAGGCTACCCGCTGTTGGAACCTCTATCATCACCTTCCTCAGCTCCCCCTGCTGGAAGACCCTACTTCTGCAACAGAAGGCACAGAAGCGGGGATGGATGAATGAGTCACGGGCAGAGAAGTCTGAGAGGCAGAAAACGTCATGGGAGCTGAAGCAACGACAAGAGCGAGACGACATGAGCGGGAATAACCATGGGAGCAGAAACTACAACAGGAGTAATTGAGGGAAGTTCTTCAAGAGCAGGAGGAGAGAAAACAGTAAAGGGAGATTCATCAGCAATAGAACCAAAGCCTTCACGGAACAGGAGATCAACTGATTCACGAACGGGAGAGGGAGTTGCATCCTCGGGGACAGATAGTTCAAATTCAGGCACAAGTGGGTCAATAACAGGTGTAGACTCGTCATTAGAGACCACTTTCCTCCTACGTGACCTATGGACTAGAGAACCCTCCTCTTCCTCTAAGGTCCTTGACCCACTTGCTTTTCTCTTTGAGGAGGAGGAACCAAAAATGATCTCTTGGGCCTTCGCCAGGGACAACTTTGAAACTGACACGGCTGCAGTAGAAACTCCACGAGCAGGAAACCCTACTGTATTGGTAAAAAAAAGTTTCACACGTAAGGTGATTCATGACAACTTAGTCGGCTACGTGGACCAAGGAAAATGCGGCAGCTGGATATTGATCAAAGAGTCGCGGATCAATAAACCTATGAGGTAATCAGCCACGGGAAACTCAACTTGATTGAGAAAGGAAAGAGACACGGTCAGAATGAATCCAGACAGAGCTACGGGAAAATTCAGGAATCCTCAATTAATGACTCATACGTTATGTAACCTTCATACAACAGTTACAGTTATCCTTTATAACGCCCCATTAATGTAATAATTAGTCATTAATGGACGATCATTGCAAGAAGTAGACGTTATATTAAGAAATCCCTTATATAAAGGAGGGGAATGTAACTTGTAAAGCAGGGCAAAACTTCGAATATAATACATTTTATTTTCTGAGCATCATACTATTGCCTTTTATTTATTCTTATTTATTTAATAATATTTCCTTGATTATCAGTAACCCGCATTCATCCTAAAAATAGCTTTGGTCAAAGGATCTAATTCTTTGGTTAAACAAATTGGTTCAATTACCGGGAATCTGATAATCTTAATTTGCTTTTCAATTGATATCCTCTAAACTATGTCGAACTCCAACGACAACAACCAGCAGAGGAATGGAACCCCAAGTTCCATCGCCTCAAGGAACCCCACGTGGTTCAAGAGAACCATCCCCGGAAAGAGCTGATAACAACCGCAATAACAATGAGCAAACGGTAGAACAAGATCGAATAAAACAAATGATTGCAGAGTACGTGGGACAATCTTTGCAAGAATTTGCAAGGGGACTACCGGCGGCACCATCCGCATCGCTAACACTACCTCCAAATAATACTATCACCATGGAAAATCCTCAGTCTGGGTTGGCAAACTCAGAAAAGGGTGACACTCCTAACGAATCTCTCGAAGCGAGACCAGGTATGAGTAATAATTCTGAATTACAAAATTTACTGCTAACCATGTAGAAACAAATGAAGGAACAAAACGATCAAATCGAGCAAATTCCTGGAGTACCACCTGTTGTCAAGGACATTGATATTGATAGATACTCTCAACAACCTTGGAAACCAAGCGCAACACCCTTGCCTATACCCAAGAAGTTTAAAATGCCTGACATTCCTAAGTATGATGGAACAACTGACCCACGCGACCATGTGACCGCTTTTACCACCGGAGTAAAGGGCAAAACGTTCGGAGAAACACTTACCAAAGGAGCCCTAACCTGGTATTCCCTTCTCCCTGAAAATTCTATTGATTCTTTTGCTAAGCTTGCAAATTCATTCATAAAAGCACACTCTGATGCACAAAAAGTCGAGAAAAGAATGGAGGACATATTTAAAATCAAGCAAGGAAACACAGAACTACTCTGTGAATTTGTAAACAGGTTCCAGCGAGAAAGAATGCAATTACCCAGGGTACCTGATAATTTGGCAGCCATGGCATTCGCGAGTAATCTAAACGACAAAAGCTCAGAAGCCACGGGGAGACTCAAAGAAAGTCTAAGAGAATTCCTAACTACAACGTGGAATTATGCATATAAAATGTACAGTACTAAACTTCGAATAGAAAAAGATATCATTGCTCGTTCGAGAGATGAAGATCATTCTAGATCCAGACGTTCTGAATCAGACAGAAGATCAGGTAAAAACAGGTACGATCCTTACTTAGGACCATCGGGACGTGAGACTCGTCCCAGGTTCGAAAACACTATGTCAGATTATAGACCACCAAGCAGAGACGTGGGCTCATCCTCATCCAGATCCAGAAAGGATCGAGATGAACGACCTAGGGGTAATGCACGCATTGGGGATCATACCTTTAATGTAAGTACTCCTGAATTTGTTTCAATATTAAGAAATATGGGAGATAAGGTTAAATGGCCCAAAGAAATGCGGTCAAACCCAAATAAAAGAAACCCACATTTCTGGTGTGAGTTCTATAATGATCACGGACAAAGGACTGCAGATTGCATATTTTTACAAGGTGAAATAGAACACTTATTGAAACAGGGCAATTTAAAAGAATTGTTTACTGATAAAGGTAAACAAGCATATATGAAGAACAAGAAGGATCCCCCGAAGCCTCCTTCTTCAAAAAGAACCGTCAACGTGATACATGGAGGAGAGGAAGTGAACGAAATAGTTTGCAAATTAGCCTCGAAGGTCACAATTACCCACATAAAGCGGATTCGAGAAAATCCAGATGAAGATGACATAACCTTTGACGATGCAGATTTTGGCGGACTAATGCTTTCCCATAATGATGCTCTGGTAATATCCTTACTCATTCATGCCACTAACGTTAAAAGAGTGTTGATTGATCCAGGTAGTTCAGTGAATGTCATCTTGTTAAGAGTCGTGGAAGAAATGCTCATGGGAAATCAGATGATCCTAAAGGCACGAGCCATATCAGGGTTTGATAACTCTACGGTGATAACCAAAGGAGAGATCGAACTTAGCACTTACACCGAGGGAACAACTAAGAACACCAAGTTCCAAGTCATTGATACTGACATGGCTTATAACGTGATTATGGGAAGGCCTTGGATCCACGACATGAAAGCAATACCATCCACCTTACACCAGATAATCAAATTCCCCTTAGAATGGGGAATCAGACAAATTAGGGGTGATCAACAGACCTCCAAAAATATAAATTCCGTGGCACTTTATAACAAAAAAGAGACGGAAGAACCAAAAAATAGAGAAATCTTTCAAATAGATGTCACCGGCCAAACAGGTACGGAAAAAATTACTGACCAAACAGGTACGACAGAAGTAAATGTTCAAACATGCATGAGAAGAGATACCCACGAGAAAGTGAATCCAGTCACCACGGAAGACGCATTGGACCACATAGATGTAGACTCCAGACCTGACATCATTCATGAACCGGAAGAAGACGAACACATCAAAACAACTACGGAAGAGCTCGAAGTTGTTCCATTGTTTGAACAAAAACCTAAACAGAAGGTGTATGTAGGCACGAGGCTGAGCCTCGGTAAAAAAAGGTACGTTAATTGACTATTTAAAGGCTAACGCAGATTGCTTTGCATGGTCCCACTCAGATATGACAGGTATTCCACCAGAAGTGATGACTCATAAACTAAATGAAGATCCATCCTTCATACATGTTAAGTAGAAAAAAAGAAAGCAAGGACCATTCAAGAACCAAGTGATTGACGAAGAGGTACAAAAACACTTGAAAATTGGTTCGATACGAGAGGTAACGTACCATAACTGGTTAGCTAACACTGTGGTGGTACCAAAAAAGAATAGCAAATGGAGGGTATGTGTAGATTAAACTCATTTTAATAAAGCATGCCCCAAAGATTCATTCCCATTACCACATATAGATCAAATGATTGATGCTACTGCAAGTCATGAATTATTAAGCTTTCTAGATGCATATTCTGGTTATAATCAGATTAAAATGGATCCCTCAGATGAGGAAAAAACCTCATTCATTATGAACAGGGGGACTTACTGCTATAAGGTCATGCCTTTTGTCCTAAAAAACGTTGGAGCCATTTATCAAAGGCTAGTGACTAAGATATTCCAGGAACATCTGGAAAAAACGATGGAAGTTTACATTGATGATATGCTGGTAAAATCAACACAGGCGGAAGACCATTTCCAGCACCTTTCTATTACTTTTGACATTTTATGTAGGTATAACATGAAGTTGAATCCAGAAAAATGCGCTTTCGGTGTACAATCGGGTAAATTTTTGGGTTTCCTTATATCAAACAGAGGAATAGAGGCAAATCCCGCTCAAATTAAAGCTATAGAAGAAATACCTGATATACTAAAAAAAAAAAGAAGTTCAAAGACTAACGGGGGGAATAACAGCTTCGGGAAGATTTATTTCCAGGTCTTCCGAAAAAAGTTTTAATTTTTTTTCAGTCCTCAAAAAGCAGAATCAGTTCGAATGGACTGAAGAATGTCAACATGCCCTCAAGAATCTGAAGGCTTATCTATCAAAACCTCCGTTGCTATCAAAGCCAAAAGAAGGGGAAAGATTGTACATCTACTTAGTTGTCTCATAAATTGTTGTAAGTGCAGTATTGGTAAGAGAAGATAAAGGTAAACAACTCCTATTTATTATGTAAGCAAAAGTTTACTAGATGATGAAACCAGATATCCACATCTAGAAAAGTTAGCATTAGCTTTAATAATGGCATCTAGAAAATTACAACCGTATTTTCAATGTCATCCAATCACTGTTGTGACTTCATATCCTTTAAGAAATATTTTTCATAAGCAAGAATTGTCAGGAAGATTAGCCAAGTGGGCCATAGAATTAGGTGAGCATGAAGTAATATATCAGCCTAGGACTGCAATTCAGTCTCAAATATTAGCTTATTTTGTTGCTGGCTTTAGTAATAGCATTGTCCCTAAAGTAGAAAAGGAGTTACAACTCTTTAACGGTGCTAATCCAGGTCTATAGACCCTATTTACTGATGGCTCTTCCAATGTAAAAGGCGCCGGATTAGGCATAGTCTTAATATCACCCACGGGTGAAAAGACACGGCATGCTATTAAATGTTATCCTATAACTAACAATGAAGCAGAGTACGAAGCTGTTATTGAAGGACTAGAACTCGCACGAGAACTCTCAATCGAGCAAATCGTAATCAACGGCGACTCCCAGTTGGTAGTAAATCAGATGTAGGGGACTTATATCGCTCAAGAGACTCGGGTGCAACAGTATTTGGAAAAGGCACGAGAGCTCGTAAGACAATTCAAAACATGGAAGGTAATACAAATACCTAGAGAGGAAAATATAGAGGCAGATGCATTAGATAACCTCGCAGCAGTCACAGAAGTAACAAAAAAAGACAATGCAATTGTCGTTCATCTATTCCATTAAACGATTGACCAGAAAAAAAGAGAGGTAACTTTCAATAATTTAACATGGGATTGGAGAAACGAAATTCTTAATTGTTTGCAGAATGGCACCATACCTGAAGACAAGAAACAGCTCAAGCACTTCGCTGCAATGCTGCACAGTACTGCCTAATTCGCAATTCATTATATCGCAAGATGTTCGGAGGGCCCTTAGCTAAATGCCTCAGACCTAATCAAACGGAGTTTGTGATGAAAGAAGTTCATGAAGGACACTGTGGAAATCATTCAGGAGCGAGATCCTTGGTAAAAACCCTAATCAGAGCCGTGTACTATTGGCCTAAGATGGAAGAAGATGCCGAGAACATCGTATCCAAATGTGACAGATGCCAAAGGTTCGCTAATAATATGCATCGACCGGTGGAATTGTTACATCCAATTATATCTCCATGGCCCTTCATGAAATGGGGTATGGACATAGTGAGACCTCTTCCCCCAGCTAAAGGATGAAATTCATTGAAAGATGGCAAATCAAACGGATCTCTTCAACACCATACCACCCCGTGGTTAATGGTCAAGCTGAGTCAACAAATAAAATCATCATCAACAATATAAGAATCGGCTAGATAAAGCCAAAGGAAATTGGCCTGATGAATTACCAGCGGTATTGTGGGCATACAGAACAACATAAAAAACAGCCACGGGAGAAACTTCCTTCGCACTTGTCTATGGATCAGAAGCCTTAATACCTGTGGAGATTGGCGAACCAAGCATAAGGTTTATAAAAACCACGGAGGAAGCAAACGACGATGAGTTAAGGACTAATCTGGACCTGCTCGAACCACGAAGGGAATCAACATAGATATGGATGGCAGCTCAAAAATAAATCATAGAGCGTTACTACAACCGTAAAGCTCATCTCAGATACTTCAAGATTGGGGACTTCGTCCTCAAAAAAGTCTTCCAATCAACAAAAGAAGCAGGCGCGGGAAAGCTAAGTACAAATTAGGAAGGACCCTACAAAGTCCGAGGCATAGCTGGGAAGGGCGCCTACGAGCTAGAAGCTATGGACGGCAGAATCCTACCGACAAGCTGGAATGCCATCCACTTGAAGATGATGATATTAGACCTGCAAAGACGCGAGGAAATAACTGAATTCCCGGTCTAGGGTTACACTTTCTGATAGACGTTTTAAAGGGTTAAGCAGTCATCATCTAAAAAACTATATACCTTCGAGTCCCGCACGTTTTCCTTTTCAGGAAAAGGACCACAAGGAAGGAATAGTCAAGTGATCGAGATTTCATTCTTCAATGCTCAAACACTTGGGGGACTATACAATATGGAAGGCTAAGACGAAGCAAAGAAGACTATCAGAAAGTCAAAGCTCGAGCCTGAAGATCCA
Source organism: Nicotiana undulata (assembly GCA_005239495.1). Taxonomy (NCBI): domain Eukaryota; kingdom Viridiplantae; phylum Streptophyta; class Magnoliopsida; order Solanales; family Solanaceae; genus Nicotiana; species Nicotiana undulata. Next base: position 24,003 of record ML260137.1, on the reverse strand, counting down.
TCTACCCAACAAGTCAAGTGATACGAGTAGAATGAAAAGAGCTAAAGACTCAAATACAAAACCTAACTCAAAAACCTTCGAACATGTTCAGGTTGAAAGCAAAATATTAGCCACGAGGAAGAAATGCACATCTTTGTACTTATTCAAAACTGTTGTAACAAAAACAGTTAGGGGTAAAAGATCATCATCATTGTACTCATTCAAAAACTGTTGTGATTTAAAACAGTTACAAAATCTTTGTACTCATATAGAAAACTGTTATCAAATAAAACAGTTACGGATGAAAGATCAAAATCCTTGTATTTGTCCAGAAAACTGTTATCAAATAAAACAATTACGGATGAAAAAGTATTTCCCTCATACTTATTAAAAACTGTTGTTAACAAAAAACAGTTACGAGTAAAAAAAAAACTCAATCTTTATAAAAACTGTTACTAATGAAAAATAGTTGTTCCCTTGTATTAACTCGAACTGTTACTTGTGAAAAAAATTTACGAAATACAAGTGTATATCAAATCTGTTAAATAAAAACATTTGCAACATGAGTTTTAGACGATAATCAAAACACATGTAAAATGTCGTGGAAGTTCAAACAAAAAACTTTCCTCAGAAACATTCTTAAACATGTGAAAATTTTCTATCACTCTATTGCATTATTACACCATTATGAAGTTGAGACGTCTTCTTCATTAAGTGTCAATCAGAAAGGGCCCTCTTTCATAAACAAATCCTACTACAAAAAAAGGCTCACATTTTATATACAACACCGTGCCTACTACGAAAAGGTACGAGTGATTTCGACATCTTCATGCAAAAATTCAGAGGTAAAACAAAAACCTCAAAAATCAAAACATGCAAAAGACTTAAGAGTAAAACAGAAGCTCAAAGCAAAAAAGTCGTAACTTGCATATATTAAAAAAAGAGCGGCTAAGTAAGAACTAAGTACTAACTAGTACTTAGCCGCATATAATTTATACATTAAGGTGCGCCTAAATTGTCAGTTGGGGACTTTAAAAAGATCCAAATTTACCCCCGATGGAGCTGAGGGTAACCACCAATCAAATAAAAAAAAAGAGGGGGTGAACCAACACTTTAATCTTCTTGAGGAGGAGGATTGACTTCTTCACTGGCAGGAGGAACGGGAGAAACTTGGGACGAAGAGGCATGAGTAGCAGAAGTCTCACCATCAGGTGAAGAGAGGTTATGACCTTGTTGAGCCTTCTCTATGGCTTCCTTAGTTTTAACTATTTCAGCACTAAGGTCGAAACCCTCTTGACTCATTTCCGTCAATGTGTCAAGGTGAGAAGTCATGTACGCCCAACTCACATCGACAACAGTCGCTTCTTCGAGATCTTCATAATCCCTCGCCCATACTTGAAGCTCAACTCTTAGCCCGTCCTTCTCCACTTCAGCAGCTTCATGGGCAGCCCTCAAAAGTACAATCGACTTTTCCAGAGATTGAACTCTGCCTAAAGCATTACGAAGATCCTCCTGAGTCCGCGTGAGTGATTGCACGAGCTCGACTGAGTATTCCTCCTTTTGCACCAGCAATTCTTTCAAGTTCCTGACTTCTTCTGAGGCACGGGACAATTGCTCAACAAATGAAGGTTCGAGAATGCTCTTGTCCTTATCAGCCTTATTGGAAGAAGCCTTCTCCACTGCTAGTTCTGCTGACATGATTCTTTTCTGTCGCTTCAAGGTATTCCTTTCTTCTTCTAAGGCATCCATGTCGATCCTTAAGCTATCAAACTGTCCATTCCAATTCCCTGCTTGAGCGTGCCACTCCTTTAACTCTTGCTCTGTATTAGAAATCCTTTTCATAAGCTCTATGCCTATAAGATTGGTCTGCAAAAAAGGAAATCAATTAGATTCGATAGATTTCATGTACAAAAATGAAATAAGAGGAAACACATTTTTACCTTCAAAGAAGAATGGACGACTTCATTAGCCCATGTAAGGGCGCTATGGCTATCAAGCCTGTTCTTCTCTGTCGGGCCAATTAAAGGCTCAGCCATACTTCGGGTTGGCTGGATTTCTTAAAAAGACTCCCACCAGCCGGAACCTCAATAAGCACTTACCTCATCTCACTGCTGGAAGACCCTACTTATCTAACAGGAGGAACGGAAGCAGGCGAAGCAGGCTGAGGTAAAGGAGCCACATGTAGGGAAATTTGTGGAGCGAAAGAAGTAACATGCACGGAAATTTGAGATGGTGAAAGAACCATGGGCATGGAAGCAGCAGGAGTAGTAATAGCTAAGGGAATGGAGGAAATAGCAGAAGCAGACGGACGAGCTTCTCTGAAAGAAGCGGGAAAGACAACCAAAGGGATTTCATCAATAACAGGACCAAAACCTTCATGAAACAAGTGATCAACAGATTCATGCACAGGAGAGGGAGAAACATCTTCAGAGGTAGAGGGTATGACTTCAGGCACGGAAGGCACAACCCTAGGTGAAGACTCATCGTCCAAAATCACCCTCCTTCTTCGTGACCTGTGCACCAAAGTGCCTTCTCCTCCTTCTTCTTCTTCTACAGATCGGGACTCAACAACCTTCCTCTTCGAGAAAGAAGCAGCAGCAATAATCTCTTGAGCCTGAGCCAAAGACATCTTCGGAATAGACGTAACAGACACCCCACGAGCAGAAAACCCTATCAAAAGGAAAAAAGGTTAAGAAAAAAAAGGAAAAGAGGCTCGAGTAAGGAAAGAAGCGGAAACAAAAGCTTCACTTACCGTGGGTCTTTACTTGCCAACCGTACCTCCCAGAGAAGTACTTCCAGGATCTTTCTTCTAGGGAAGCAACATACAACAACGTTTCTACCCAATCACGGATACCAGAGACATTCTCAACAGTACCCATGATTGCTGAAGGAAGAAGAAGAGATACGGTGTTAATAAAACACTTCAAGTAACACGAAGAAAAGTAACAAATGTGAGCTAAAATATACTCACGTGCACGATTCCACTTCTCAGGGAAGGGAAGATTTTCCTCACCCACTAAACCAACAGTGGGCACATCGACATACCGGAGGTACCAACCTCTGTCCTTGTCATCTCCAGGGGTTACCAATACTCTTTTACTCCTGGCAGCCAGAGTAAAAATCCCTTGCCGAAATAAGGCAGGAGAATAAAGATGAATAAGATGGTTAAAAGTAAAGGGAACTGAGGCTAAAGTAGCTAAACTCCTAGGACACGCGACAACTCGCCACACAAGCGGACCAATTTGTCCTAAGAAAATATTAAAGAAACGACAGAATTTGATTATGACTAGATCAATGGGAGGTCTAAACCCTAAAGCAAAAGGGTACGAATAAACAAAAGAATATCCCGTCTTATAAGACGTTATTCTTTGATTGCTATTCGGAATATATACAGGGAAATCAGACCTCCAAAAACATTCCCTACGAACAAGGGAAATTTGACCTTCGGTAATAAGAGTGGGATATCTATCAACACTATCAAGAGAAGAAGACTGATCTACGAGGACCTGATTGTCCTTAGTAAAGACAAACTCGGCAGGAATGATTTCGTCAACTCGAGGTTCACGAAGGTGTTCATCTTTACCTCTAGACAAAGACTTGGAAGCCCTAGCCCTTGGAAAAACTAAGGACCTAGCAGAAGGAGGGGAGGCTATCTGAGAAGAAGATCCTCTCGAAGGAGTGGATCCTATACTCCTTAGTCTACCACCCCTACGACTCCTAGTCGGATCAGAAGAAAGTGTTAAACTCTCAACGTCTATCACTCTTTTAGGTTGATTTGAAGAAGACATGTTTATGAAGGCAAGAAGAATTTCTTTACAAGTAAAAGAGACAAGCTAGAAAGTGTTTCGTGGAAGTAAAGAAAAGAAGAAAGGTATTTATACTTGAGGACAACCGTCAAACATGGAAAAAAAAAATGATGAAAAGTCATAATTGAAGGTGTCACTTCGTGACTGACGCAACCGCAAAAAGCCCTAAAAGGCACCGAGTAACTGCAGAACCAATCCGGAAGGGACACGTGGTTTAAGCATTAAATGGAAGTGACAAACGACTCCTATGTTAAGAGAAGGATACAATGTTTCAAGGAAAAGCGGCGGCAAAATATTCCCGCCATAAATGCGTATCCACTTACCAAATATTAATCGATAAATAAATGGTAAGTGGGGGGACTATCTGTATTGGTAAAAAATAGTTTCACACGTAAGGTGATTCATGACAACTCAGTCGGCTATGTGGACCAAGGAAAATGCGACAACTGGATATGATTCTATAAAGAGGTACAGAACAAAGAGTCGCAGATCATTAAACCTACGAGGTAATCAGCCACGGGAAACTTAACCTGATTGAGAAAAGAAAGAGACACAGTCAGAATGAATCCAGACAGAGCTACGGGCAGATTCAGGAATCCTCAATTAATGACTCATATGTTATGTAACCTTCATACAACAGTTACAGTTATCCTTTATAGCGCCCCATTAATGTATAATTAGTCATTAACGAACGATCATTGCAAGAAGTAGACGTTATATTAAGAAACCCCCTATATAAAGGAGGGGAATGTAACTTGTAAAGCAGGGTAAGACTTCGAATATAATATATTTTATTTTCTGAGCATCATACTATTGCCTTTTATTTATTCTTCTTTATTTAATAATATTTCCTTGATTATCAGTAACCCGCGTTCATCCTAAAAATAGATTTGGTCAAAGGATCTAATTCTTTGGTTAAACACCTACCAAATTAAAGGGGTCAAATAAAGCTTAAAAGAGGGAAGAAGTAAAAACACGAAACTTCGCTTACCGTGAGTCTTAACTTTCCAACCAAACCTACCAGAGGGGTACTTCCACAAACGTTCTTCTAATGGAGTGGTTAACAAGAGTTTTTCAACCCAATCTCGAAAATCGGAGACACTCTCGATGGTTCCCGTGATTGTTGCAAAGAAAAGAACCAGTTACGGTAATAATAAAGTATCTAAAACAAAAGGAAAGGAATGTGAGCAAACATGTACTCACGTGCAAGATTCCACTTCTCAGGGAAGGGGAGATTTTCTTCGCCTTCTAAACTAGCACTAGGAACAACAACATACCGGAGGAACCACCCTCGGTCTTTATCATCATCAGGAATCACTAACACCCTTTTACTCCTAGCCGCGAGAGTAAAAACTCCCTAGCGGAACATCATTGGATAATAGAGGTGAATGAGATGATAAAAGGTAAAGGGGACCGAAGCTAAAGTAGCCAAATATCTAACGCACGCAACAACTCACCACATGAGAGGGGCGACTTATCCCAGACAAATTTTGAAGAATCGACAATACTCGATGATAACGGGGTCGATAGGAGGCTTGAATCCTAATGTGAAAGGATAGGTATAAACAAAAGAATACCCAGCCTTGTAAGAGGTTATTCTTTGATTACTATTGGGAACGACAACAGAAAAATCAGGCTTCCAGTAGCAGTCCATGTGTACAAGAGGCACTAGACCCTCAGTTATTCTGGTAGGGTACTTGTCAGCTCCGTCATGAGAAGACATTGAAGAAAACTGATCCTTTAAAGCCTGACTATCCCTAGAAAAGGAAAATTCCGCAGGTACTATTTCATTGACTCTCAACTCACGCAGAGGTTCACTGTGTTCTTTACCTTTTGAAGAAGATCTCGAAGCCCTAGCCCTTGGAGAAGACAAAATGGCAGACCTAGAAGAAGATGGGGGAGTAACTTGAGAAAAAGAGGAACCCCTGGATGGAGTAGAGCCTAAACTCCTAAGCCTGCCTCCCCTCCTACTCCGTGTCGGAGCAAAAGAAGGAGTCAGATCATCTACGTTAATGACTTTCTTAGATTGGTTTGAAGAAGACATATTTACAAAGACAAGGATTTTTGCAAACAAGGAATGAAGGTTGGAGGTTTTTTGTGAAAGTAAAGAAAGTAAAAGGGGTATTTATACTCGAACGCAACCGTAAAAAAATGGGAAAAAATAGTGATGTGAAAGTCATAATTGAAGTTGTCACTTCGTGACCGATGCAGCTGCAAAAAGCCCTAAAAGGTGTTGAAAAATTTCAGAACCAATCTGGGAATGCCACGTGGCACAAACATTAAATGGAAGTGACAAGCGACGCCTACGTTCAGAGATGGATGCAATGTTACGAGTGAAGCGGCGGCAAAATATTCCCACCATAAATGAGTATCCACTTACCAAGTATTAATAGATAAATAAATGGTAAGTGGGGGGACTATCTGTATTGGTAAAAAGGAAGCTTCACACGTGTAATAATTATGATGATTCAGCAATCTATGTGGAACAATGAAAGTGTAACAACTGGATAAGACTCTATGAAGAGGTATGAGGAAAAGAGGCACATAATAACATGCCCACGGGGTAATCAGCTACGGGAATCTCAACATGATTGAGAAATGAAGAGATACGGTCAACATGAATCCAAGCAGAATAAAGGGCAGATTCGGAGATCTTCAATTAATGAGTCAAACGTTACACAACCTTCACGCAACATTTACGGTTAATCATTGTAACGTTACATTAATACCATTATTAGTCATTAATGCTAAATTACTGAAAAAGGCAGACGTTATATTAAGAAATTCCCTATATAAGGGAGTAAAATATAACTTGTAAGACACATTGAGACTACCATCGCAATACATTTACCTTTTTGTTCATCCCATTGCTTTCCAATTAATAATTTCCTTGCAATTATTAGTTTATTATTTGGTTATCAGAAACCCGTGTGCTTCTTAAAATAGCTTCGGCATAGAATCTAATTCTTTGGTTAAACAACAGTGCCGAACTTTATCCTACCTAGATAACAGAGGTCTTGGTGTCTCTTGTACGCAGGGATTGTTTTTGGAAGCCTGGTTTTCCTGTTATTGTTCCCAACGATAACCAACGAATAACCTCTTACAAGATCGGGTATTCTTATGTTTATACTTACCCTTTCACATTAGGATTCAAGCCTCCCATCGACCCTGTTATCGTCGAGTTTTGTCGATTCTTCAAAATTTGTCTGGGACAAGTTGGTCCTCTTGTTTGGAGAGTTGTCGCGTGCCTTAGGTATTTGGCCAATTTAGCTTCCGTACCCTTCACTTTTCATCATCTTATTCACCTCTATTCTCCGATGCTATTCCGCCAAGGAGTGTTTACTCTCGCGGCTAGGAGTAAAAGGGTGTTAGTTACTCCAAATGATGACAAAGACCGAGGGTGGTATGTCTGGTATGTTGCTGTCCCTACTGCAGGTTTAATAGGTGAAGAAAATCTCCCCTTCCCTGGGAAGTGGAATCTTGCACGTGAGTACAATTTTGCTCACTTTCCTTTCCTTTGGTTTTGATAAATTATCAGTTCCGTGACTGTTTCTTTTTCCTTTGCAGCAACCATGGGAACCGTTGAGAATGTCTCCGATTTCCGTGATTCGGTAGAAAACCTCTTGTTGATTGCTCCGTTAGAAGAACGTTCGTGGAAGTACCCCTCTGGGAGGTTTGGTTGGAAGGTTAAGACCCACGATAAGTGAAGTGTTTTTTTACTTCTTCCCTTTTTGAGCTTTATCTGATCCCTTTCATTTGTTAGGGTTTCCTGCTCGTGGTATTTCTGCTGCAGTTGTGTCCGCTTCAAGGTTGTCCTTGGCAAAGGCCCAAGAGATCATTGTTGGTTCCTTTTCGTCGAAAAGAAAAGCAAGTGGGTCCAGGACCTTAGAGGAGGAAGAAGAAGATGAGGGTTCGTTTTCCATATGTCACGTAGGAGGAGGGTGGTCTCTAACAATGAGTCTGCACCTATTGTTGATCCTCCCATACCTGAATCCAAACTTTCTGCCCCGAGGATGCAACTCCCTCTCCTGTTCATGAATCCATTGATCTCCTGTTCCGTGAAGGTTTTTGTACCATTTCTGATAAAGCCCCTCTTGCTGTTTTCTCTCCTCCTGCTCCCAAAGAACTTCCTTCAATTGCTCCCGTTGTTGTTTCCGCTCCCATTGTTGTTCCTGCTCCCGCTGCTATTTCTGTTCCTGTGGTTGTTTTAGCTTCTCAGCCTACTTCGCCCGTGGATCCTTTATCCACCCCCGCTTCCGTGCCTTTTACTGTAGAAGTAGGGTCTTCCAGCAGGGGGAGATGAGGCAAGTTATAATAGAAGTCCCAGCAACGGGCAACCTCTTGAAAAAGTCAGGCCAGGCTGATGTATGGTTAAAGCCATTGATAGACCCGACTGAAAAGTCTAAGCTGGAACGCCACAATACCCTAACTTGGATGAACGAGATTTTGCACTCGTCCTTAAAAGTTAAACTTTCTTTTCATACGTATTTATATATGCTCTTACCGTGTCTAATTTATCTTTTTATGTTGATCAATCTTGTAGGCACAGAGATAATGAAGAGGGTCGTTCAGAGGGAGCAAGCAACAAAGGATTTCCAAACCGAGGCTATCAATTGGAAGGAGCAGTACAAGAGTTTACAGCTTGACATGGAGGCAATGGAGGAGGAAAAATGTACCTTGGAGCAGCGTGTTAGAGTTGTTGCAGTAGAACTGGCCGTCGAGAAGATTTCTTCAAACCAGGAAGGTAAGGACAAAAGTATCCTAGAGTCTTCATTTGCAAAGCAGCTTTCCCATGCCACAAAGGAGATTAGGAGCCTGAAGGCTTTATTGGACCAGAAGAAGGTGTACTCTGGTAAACTTGTACAATTGCTCACCCAAACCCAGAAGGACCTCCGTAACTCTTCAGAAAAGGTCCGATTTCTGGAAAGATCCTTCACTCCTTTACAGACCTCTCACGATGTTGTCATGGCTAAAAGAGATGAGTAAAGAGATGAATTTGAACAGTGGGAGAAGGATTATGAAGCTCTTGAAGACAAAACAGTCGTCGATGTTAGCTGGTCTTATCTGAATTCCCGTCTGGACACATTGACGAAAATGGGCCAAGAGGGTTTTGACTTGGAAGCCGAAATTGCTAAAACCAGAGAAAAATTGAGAAGTCTAAGCAAAGTCAGAATCTCTCTTCACCTGAAGTTGAGGTCCCTGTTGCTCGTGTCTCCTCATCTGAAGTTGCTCCTCCTGCTAGTGAAGACAACCCCCCTATCTTGAAAAGTTTAAAGAACTTGTTTTTTTTATTTGTATCAATTGGTGGTTACCCCCAATCCTATCAGAGGTAAAGTTAGATCCTTCGTAAGACCCCAACTGACAACTTAGGGGCAATCAATGTATAAATTAAATCGGCTTTAACTAAGTTAACACATAAGTCTTTGCATGCTTTCTTTTTGAGGTTTTTGGTTTACCTCTGAGTTCTTGACTTTGCATTTTTGAAAAAAATGCTTAGATTGTTCGTACCTTTTCGTAATAGGCACGGTTTATAAAAGAGGGCCCTTTTTTTATCGACACTTAATGAAGAAGACGTCTCAAATTCATAATGGTGAAAATATACAAAAGAGAGATAGGAATTTCACATGTTTTTCTTTAACAATGTTTTGAAGAAAGTTTTTGCCTTGTTTCGAACTTTTGTAACATTTCACATGTGTTTGTGTATCGTCTGTAAGTAGTTTTGTAACGGTTTTTCTTACAACAGATTTGATATGAACTTGTACTCGTAAGTGTTTTTCTTTTGCAACAGTTTTTTCGAATTAGTACAAGGGAATAACTGTTTTCGTAAATAACAGTTTTTAAATATAAGGGTATGAATTTTTACCCATAACTATTTTTATTGATAGCATTTTTTAAATGAATACTAGGGTAATGATTTTTCATCCGTAACTGTTTTCATTCATAACAGTTTTCTGAATAAGTACAAGGATAATGATCTTTCATTCATAAATATTTTCATGTACAACAGTTTTTGAGTAAGTACAAAAATGTGCATTTTTACCCGTAACTAATATTCTGCCTTTAACCTGAACATTCGTTTACATTTACGAATATGTTTTTGGAAACATTCGTTTATATTTACGAATATGTTTTTCGAAGGTTTTGAATCAGGCTTTGTGTTTTTTCCTATGGATATTTGATTTTGCTCATATTACTTGACTTGTTGGGAAGATGGATCTCCAGGCTCGAGCTTTGACTTCTTGATAGTCTTCTTTGATTTTTCTTTGCCTTCCACCATACTGTATAGTCCCCCAAGTGTTTGAGCTTTGAAGAATGAAATCTCGAGCACTTGACTATTCCTTCCTTGTGGTCCTTTTCCTGAAAAGGAAAAACATACGGGACTCGAAGGTATATAGTTTTAAATGATGTCTGCTTAACCCTTAAAAACATCCATCAGAAAGTTGTAACCCTAGACCGGGAATTCAGTTACTTCCTCGTGTCTGTGCATGTCTAATATCATCATCTGGTGATGGGTTAGCTTTTTGCCTGTCATCTAAAATGGTTAGTATATTTTTAACTGTACAAAACTAAAATCGAACTTAATGATACCTGACCGGGGATATTCCTTTTACTCAGAAGTCGTACTTCTTCAAATAAACAACATTCCAACTGGTTGGCAAGATACTTCCGTCCATAGCCTCTAGCTCATAAGTGCCTTTTCCAGCGATGCCACGGACTTTGTAAGGTCCTTCCCAATTTGGATTTAGCTTTCCTGCACCAACTTCCTTTGTTTATTGGAAGACCTTTTTGAGAACGAAGTCCCCAATTTTGAAATATCTGAGCTGAGCTCTGTTGTAATATCGTTCTATAATTTGTTTTTGGGCTGCCATACGTATTAGTGCAGCTTCTCTTCTTCGCTCGAGCAAATCCAGATGTCCTTAATTCGTCATTGTTTGTTTCTTCCGTTGCTGTTGTGAATATTGTACTTGGATCACCAATTCCACTGGTATTAAAGCTTCTGAACCGTAAACAAGCGAATGGAGTCTCTCCCGTAGCTGTTTTTGCAGTAGTTCTGTAAGCCTATAATACTGCCGGTAGCTCATCGGGCCAGTTTCCCTTGGCTTTTTCCAACCATTTCTTTAGGTTGTTGACGATGACTTTGTTTGTTGACTCGGCTTGTCCATTATCCATGTGGCGATATGGTGATGAAGTGATTCGTTTGATTTGCCATCTTTCGAAGAATTCCGTGATTTGTGAGCCTATGAATTGCGGGCCATTGTCACATACGATCTCCCTCGGTATTCCAAAGCGGCATATTATGTGTAGCCATATGAAGCTTTTCACTTCTTTTTCTCGCACCTGTTTAAAAGCGTCTGCCTCCACCCACTTTGTGAAATAATCAGTTAATACGAGTAAGAACCGTACCTTTCCTTTAGCTGGGGAAGGGGTCCTACTATGTCCATGCCCCATTTCATGAATGGCCATGGTGATATCACTAGGTGAAGTAACTTTGATGGTCGATGCATGTTGTTGGCATACCGTTGGTATTTGTCGCATCTAGCTACGAAATTCTCAGCCTCTTCTTCCATTTTGGGCCAATAGTACCCTGCTCTGATTAGTGTTTTGACTAAGGATCATGCTCCGTCATGGTTTCCGCAGTGTCCTTCGTGTAGTTCTTTCATTACGAACTCCGTTTGATTGGGTCCGAGGCACTTTGCTAAGGGACCTCCAAACATTTTGCGATATAAAGTAACACGAATGAGGCAATACCGTGCAGCTTTTTGGCGAAGTGCTTGAGCTGCTTTTTTATCTTCGGGTACGGTACCATTCTGCAAAAAATTTAAAATTTCGTTTCTCCAATCCCATGTTAAATTGTTAAATGTTACCTCATTTTTGTCTTGGTCTATTGCTGAGTGAAATCGGTGTATGACAATTGCATCGTCTTTATGTCATTTCTGCAACTGCTGCGAGGTTAACTAATGCATCCGCTTCTGCATTTTCCTCCCTGGGTATTTGCATAACTTTCCATGATTGGAATTGTCTTACTAGGTCTCGTGCCTTTTCCAGATATTGTTGCATTCGGGCCTCTCTAGCGGTGTAAGTCCCCTGCATCTGGTTCACCACTAGTTGAGAGTCACTTTTGATTATGATCTGCTCAATTGAGAGTTCTCGTGCCAGTTCAAGCCCTGCAATGACAGCTTCGTACTCTGCTTCATTGTTAGTTATTGGATAACATTTAATAGCTTGTCGTATCTTTTCACCCGTAGGTGAGATTAAAACAATTCCCAAGCCAGATCCTTTTACATTAGAAGAACCGTCTGTAAATAGGGTCCATATTCTTGGATTAGCCCCGTTAAAGAGTTGCAACTCTCTTTCCACTTCAGGGATTATGCTAGTATTAAAATCAGCGACGAAATCAACTAAAATTTGAGACTTTATTGCAGTCCTTGGCTGATATGTTATGTCATGTTCGCTTAATTATATTTCCCACTTAGCTAATCTCCCTGATAATTCTTGTTTATGCAAAATATTTCTCAATGGGTATGAGGTTACAACAGTGATTGGATGACATTGAAAATATGATCTTAACTTTCTAGCTGCCATGATTAGAGCTAAGGCTAATTATTCTAGATGAGGATATTTAGTTTCTGCATCTAATAAGGACTTGCTTACATAATAAATTGGAGATTGCTTACCTTTGTCTTCTCTTACCAGTACTGCACTTACGACAATTTCTGCAACGGTAAGGTAAACATACAACCTTTCCCCCTCTTTTGGCTTAGACAGCAACAGAGGTTTTGATAGATAGGCCTTCAGATTCTTTAGATCCTGTTGACATTCTTCAGTCCATTCGAACTGCTTCTGCTTTTTGAGAACTGAAAAGAATTTAAAACGCTTCTTCGAAGACCTAGAGATAAATCTTCCTAAAGCTGATTCTACGCCAAAGGCGCATTTTTCTGGATTCAGTTTCATATTATACCTGCATAGGATTTCAAAGGTAATTGAAAGATGCCGAAAATGATCTTCCGTTTGTGTTGATTTCACCAACCTGTCATCAATGTATACCTCCATTGTTTTCCCCAGATGTTCCTGGAACATCTTGGTCACCAGCCTTTTATACGTGGCTCCAGCAGTTTTCAGGCCAAAAGGCATGACTTTATAACAATAAGTCCCCCTGTTTGTAATAAAGGAAGTTTTTCCTCGTCCGAGGGATCTATTTTTATCTGATTATAACCAGAGTACGCATCTAGAAATCTTAACAATTCATGACCTCTTCGTCGATCACTTGGTTCTTGAATGGTCCTTGCTTTTGCTTGACAGGCACGAAGGATGGATCTTCATTTAGTTTATGAGTCATCACTGCTAGAGGAATACATGTCATGTCTGAATGGGACCAAGCAAAGCAATCTGCGTTAGCCTTTAAATATTCAATTAACTTACCTCTTCTGTTGGGGCTTAGCCTCGTGCCTATATGAACTTTTTGTCCGGGCTTCTGCTCGAACAGTGGAACAACTTCGAGCTCTTCTGTAGTTGTTTTGATATGCTCGTCCTCTTCTGGTTCCTGAATGACATCAAGTCTGGAATCCATATCCGTATGTTTTGAGACTTCTTCTGTGGTGACTTGATTCACCTTCTCGTGGTTATCCTCTTTCGTACCTAATTGGATAATAGTTTTTTTCGTACTTGTTTGGAAGATTTCCTCGTCTTTTGATTCTTTTACTTATTCTTTTTTGTTGGAGTGTACTACGGAATTTATATTCCTTGAGGTTTGTTGATCGCCCCGAATTTTTTGAATTCCCCATTTGGAAGGGAATTTAATTACCTGATGTAAGGTAGATGGCATTGCTTTCATGTCATGGATCCATGGTCTCCCCATGATTATGTTGTAATCCATATCGGTATCAATGACTTGGAATCTAGTTATTTTGATTACTCCTTCTGCATAGGTGCTATCTGGGTTTGACGACCGTAGAGTTGTCAAACCCAGATAAGGCTCGTGCTTTTGGGATTACTTGATCCTCCATTAGAATTTCTTCCACAACTCTCGACAAAATGATGTTGACTATGCTACCTGGATCAATCAACACTCTTTTTACGTTAGTGTCATGTAAATGTAGGGATATTACCAGTGCGTCATTGTTACGACCCAAATTTCCAATCTTAGGGATCGTGATGACGCCTAACACCACACTTGCTAGGCAAGACAATATTAGAGTTCGATTATCTATTTACCTTTGATTATCCATTTAAACATAATAAACAATTATAAAATAAACTTAAGCTACCGACTTTCAATGAATAATTCCAAACATAAAATAATAAACACTTAAATAAACCGAGCCACGAACTAACTATATAAGTAACTCTAGAACTACCCCAGGGTCTGGTGTCACAATTCACGAACTACTAAAGAATACAACAAATAATGGACTGAAAGAAATAGTGTAACTATTCTGAATATAATAAAACAGTTTGATAAAAATAGGAGAAGACTCTCGGGATCTGCGAACGCCGACATATATACCTCGTGTCTCCGAATAAATGAATAGCCGCTCTAAATATCTCTATTGTTGGTCGATACCTGGATCTGCACAAAAGAGTGCAGAGTGTAGTATCAGTACAACCGACCCCATGTACTAAGTAAGTGTCGAGCCTAACCTCGACAAAGTAGTGACGAGGCTACGGCGGGACATTAACAACATATAACCTGTGACAATAATATATAACAATAACGCAATAAAATAATTCTACACGGACAAGAAAATATAATTGAGACAATAAATATAAAGCAAGAAGGAAATCTAAAAAAATAATTAAGTACTGCAACGACAATGAAATAACTCAGCTGCCTTTTCCAGGCCTCAGCCATAACCAATTCTCAAATAAGTTTGCCAAAATATGAAAAATAGTAATATAAAATAGTAAGTTTTCAAATCATTGTTTTTCTTTGAAAATCAGTAAAAAAATATAAATGTCCTCCCTTATCGCTCCTTTTTGCAGCGTGAAACCCGCTCCCACCTGTCTACCCTTATTGCTCCTCCCAAAATATATCACCCTTATTACTCCTGTTGCGCCGTGCAACCCGATCCCACCTGTCCACCCTTATTACTCCTTGTTGCGGCGTGCAACCCTCTCCCACCAGACATATCATATCAATGTATTCATAAATTTCACAATTCAGGCCAAGCCTTTCACAATACTTTTATTTCCACAATTTTAAACAGAAAACAGTATAGCTCGTAAGCTTCAACCAATATTATTTCACAATAAAACCAACCAGAATATATGTGAACACTGTAACGCTGTTAACCCAGCTCAGTCTTTATGTACCATGATAAAATCAAGAGAACATCCAATACTTTTAATACACTTGCCACAACAATTGGCAACAATCAATTGAAACCAAACAACCACGTAAACCTCAACAATCATAAAACAATTAAACTGCAATTCTCATAACTTCCTCAATATTATCAAAAATGAAACGAACAAGAACATATATATATATATAATAATAATGCCAAACTACTCAACCGTTTTGTACCACAAGGGAACCAAATAAACAACCAATACTCTTTCCAAAATAACCTCAGTAATATTTAACAACAAAATAACACAGTCAACTAGTCATAGAAACAATAATGAACAAAGAACAATTAAGGCAAGCATCAATTAAGTTGGGAACGGGAAAAGGATCATGTTTATCAGGCAAATTGGGTGGTGCATAGATACTCATCACCTCACCTATACACCACGCCCATGCATTTGACATAGCAAACAATTGGGGATTCCTATTCCCTCAAGTCAAAGTTAGACCAAACACTTACATCAATTTCGCAGGCCATACACTACTCAATTACAACTTTTCCTTTAGAATCTTGCTCTAACTTGCTCGAATCTAATCATAATTAACTCAAAATCATTAATTAAGGCTAAATGATCTAACTTTATTGAAAATTATAATTTTTCCTAAGTTTTCTAAAAAAAAGTAAAAACCTGACCCCAGGCCCGCTTGGTCTAAACTCGGGGTTCGGACCAAATTACGTTTACCCATTCACCCACGAACCCAAATATACAATTAGTTTCGAAATCCGACCTCAATTCGAGGTAAAGATTCAATTTTTACAATTTTTTTTTATTCTACCCAAACCCTCAATTTAACCATGAAAATTCTTAGTTTTTGATTTAAAAGTGATGAAAAACAATGAATAATTGAAAGTGTAAAGTTTAGAATTGATTACCTATGACTTGGGGATGATATGTGGTGAAGAAATTCGTTCCTAGGGCTGCGGGGTTCGAAAATTTGAAGAAGAAGAAGTCTGCCCGTTTTATATATGTTTTTCTACAAGTTATTCTGCCTCATTTCTCGTGCCAAACGATCCTGAAATTCAATTTTTATGTCTCCAATGGATTCCTTGTGAAATTCTAATCAAGTTAGGCTTTTGAATCACTCAATTTAACCTTATAATTAAGGAGATATGTAGATTTTAATATTTGAAAATAGTGCAGATTTTTAATACGCCGTCAGTGGCAATTTCGTAGTTAACTTGAAAAATCTTGCAACCTTAGTAAAATGCCCATAAAAACCTCATACGATGTCCCAATTCTATGATTCTTTTTATTACGGGTCCGTAATTACGATACGGATCTAATAATTCATTCAAAACAGAAATCCGAGCTCATTTGTTCAATATGATATCATTTATGCTTGAAGAAACGATGTCGAAGCATAAGAAAGAACGAGGGCAACACAATCCAAACCTATTTGAAACTCACCCGAGCCCTCGGGGCTCTAAACCAAATATGCACGCAAGTCTAAAAGCATCATACGGACTTGCTCGTGCGATCAAATCATGAAAATAACATGTAAAACTATGAATTAAACCTCAAAACTCATTATTTTTCTCAAGAACACTTAAAGTTCATTATTTATCAACTGGACATCCGAATCACGTCAAATAAATTCAGATTCTCGCCAAATTTCGCAGACAAGGCTTAAATATCATAACAAACCTGTATCGAGCTCCGGAACAAAAATACGGGCCCGATACCAACGATTTCAAATGTTAATTCATTAATAATTCAGCAAAATAATTTCTTTCAAAAATTGATTTCTAAGGCTTGGGACCTCGAAATTCAATTCCGGGCATACGCCCAAGTCCCATATTTTACTGCGGATCTCCCAGGATCGTCGAAACACAGATCCGAGTCCGTTTACTCAAAATGTTGACTCTAGTCAACTAAAACAAAATTATTATTTCTTATATTTTCACATAAAAGCTTTCCGGTTTCACGCCCGGACTGCACACGCAAATCGAGGTATTTAAAATTAACCTTTTTAGGACTATTAAGCCTAGAACGGAGTCTAACTTCATAAAATGACCCCTGGGGTCATCACAATCTCCACCTCTAAAACAAACGTTCGTCCTCGAACGGATATAAAAGATTACTTGAATTTGCAAACAAGTGTGATATTTACTCTGCATGTCCGACTCGGACTCCCAAGTAGCTTCCTCAACGGACTGGCCTCTCCACTGCACTCAAACTGAAGGATATCTCTTAGACCTCAACTGACGAACCTGACGGTCTAAAATGGCTACCGGCTTCTCCTCATAAGTCAAGTCTTTGTCCAATTGGACAGAGCCGAAATCTAACTCGTGGAACGGGTCACCATGATATTTCCGGAGCATAGATACATGGAATATCGGATGAACTGAGGATAACCCTTGAGGCAACGCAAGTCTATAAGCTACCTCCCCCACTCTATCAGGAATCTCAAACGGCCCGATATACCTAGGGCTCAACTTACCCTTCTTCCCAAATCTCATAACACCCTTCATGGGAGACACACGGAGCAATACTCTCTCTCCAACCATGAATGCCACATCACGAACCTTACGATCGGCATAACTTATTTTCCTATACTGAGCTGCACGATGTCTCTCCTGTATAATCTTAACCTTACCTAAGGCCTCCTGAACTAAGTATGTACCCAATAACCGAGCCTCTCCCGGCTCAAACCATCCAACTGGCGATATGCACCGTCTATCATATCACGCCTCATAAGGACCCATCTGAATGCTCGACTAAAACCTATTATTATAAGCAAACTCCGCTAACGGCAAGAACCGATCCCATGAACCTCCAAAGTAAAAAACACAAGCGTGGAGCATATCCGCCAATATCTGAATAGTATGCTCGGACTGCCCGTCAGTCTGAGGATGAAATGATGTACTTAACTCTACTCGGGTACCCAAATCACGCTGAACTGCTCTCCGAAAGTGCGAAGTAAACTGCGTACCGCGGTCAGAAATAATAGAAACGGGCACACCATGAAGGCAAACTATCTCCCAAATATATAACTCAGCCAACCACTTTGAAGTATAAGTACTTGCCACAAGAATGAAATGTGCTGATTTAGTCAGCCTATCAACAATAACCCAAACTGCGTCAAATTTCCTTTGAGTCCGTGGGAGTCCAACAACGAAGTTCATAGTGATACGCTCCCACTTCCACTCAGGAATCGTTATCTGCTGAAGCAAACCACCAGGTCTCTGATGCTCATACTTTACCTGCTGACAATTTAAGCAACGAGCCACATACGCCACAATGTCTTTTTTCATCCTTCTCCACTAATAATACTGCCTCAAATCTTGGTACATTTTAGCTGCCCCTGGGTGAATATAATACTTAGAAGTGTGAGCCTCCTCAAGGATCAACTCATGAAGGCCATCAACATTGGGCACACATAAATGACCCAGCATCCTCAAAACACCATTACCTCCAACTGTAACCTGCTTGGCTTCACCGTGACGAACTGTGTCCCTAAGGACCTCCAAAGGTGGGTCATCATCCTGTCGCTCCCGGATACGCTCAATTAGAGGTGACCGAGCGACTGTACAAGCTAGAACATTGTTGGGCAAAATATCCAACCTCATGAACTGATTAGCCAACGTCTGAATGTCTGAAGCCAACGGTCTCTCACCAACTGGAATATACGCAAGGCTGCCCATACTCACTGCCTTTCTACTCGATGCATCGGCTACCACATTGGCTTTCCCCGGGTGATACAATATGGTGACATCATAATCTTTTTGTAACTCTAACCATCTACGCTGCCTTAAATTTAGATCTTTATGCTTGAATAAGTATTGGAGACTGCGATGGTCAGTAAAAACCTCACACGGCACGCCATAAAGATAGTGCTTCCAAATTTTCAATGCATGAACAATGGCTGCCAACTCTAAGTCATGAACATGGTAATTCTTCTCATGGACTTTCAACTGACGAGACGCATACGCAATCACTCTGCTATCCTGCATTAATACCATTCCAAGTCCAACTCAGGAAGCGTCACAATGCACCGTGAAAGAACATTAACCTGATGGTAATACCAACACCGGTGTTGAAGTCAAGGCAAATCTTAAGTTTCTGAAAGTTCAACCCACACTCGCCTGGCCATTCGAATGGAACATCCTTTTGGATCAATATGCTCTTAATAGTTGTTCATAGTCACTTACAGAATCATCAAACAACTTCACGTTAACAATAATCTCCTTTCAAACCTTCACAATACTGATAACGAGATGCGATTCCTGAAGACCTCATAGTTATATACCCCACTTAACGTGTGTCGTTTAACGCCACATGGGCGACACATACCTCGCAAGTCAAAGCTCAATAATTCTGACACGGATTTTGCAAATTATACATAGTTAATTTAGTTTATTTTTTATTTATTTAATTATTATTAGTATTACTTTTATTATTATTATTATTATTATTATTATTATTATTTATTCATTTATTATTATGATTATTATCATTATTTTATACATAAATTGTTGATTAAGCCTAATAGGAATCCTATCAGTACTATAGTAAAGTTTTAATTCACAAGGGAGACTTTAAACACAAGAATTTTCCATCACCAGGACCTCGTCCTTACATAAATTCCACCGCGGCTCGTAGTCCGATTTAAATATCTCAAATCATATTACAATGCGAGGATCTCGTCCTCAATTCTGAATCATAAGCAACATGTGTATCGTGCCAATCGAAAACATTCCATTTCCTTTCTTTAAATATTTTCCGTTAAACAAAATTACAACACGTGATGCTAGACGCAGTTATTTCCATAGGATTTCTCAATACAAGTATTCACATAAGTAGATTTTTGAGTTACGAAGCTCACCCGAGAGTAGAGCATACTAGAAGAATTTTTATTAGATACGCATAACCGTATTAAGTTCAGGAAATCATCACTTTATACTAATTAGAGATTGTTCTTGAAATGACACCATTTAATGTATCAACCTCAGCCATGCCATAGAAAATATATCAGCAGGCTGGGTCTCCATCTCTAGGAATCTGACCTCCACTTTCGACATTCCATTCCTTTTTCCCTAGATGGTCATGTAAGTTAATTGTAAATGCAATGCGGCACGTAGCCTGAGTGCACTGATGAAATATGACTTTCCTAAGTCTATGATAGTTTCTATCACTCGCAGAAATGAAGTATCGACTTGCCCTGAGTCGCACAAGAGTTTACAGTCATAATTGAGTCTTTTAATGAGTCTGTGAACTTGCTTACTGGCTAGATAAACCGAAGTAGGAGTATGACGACTAACTTACCGAACTTGATGGCATATTCCAACACCGTCATAGTAACCTGACGCAACCGTTCAAACCCTAAGCGCCACGCAAAATGGGAAGTTCGAGAAATAAACTATTTCAGAAGCATTATGAGAACTGAGTCAAATAGTTGGTGTTTCAATGACTGGTCGTCCTCTTCGTAGGCGTGCCTCAACCACCGGCAACCAATTTCTTCTGTACCATGTTGAGTCAACACCGCTGAGCTACCCCACGCATTCATGTACCCTTCGTTATTCCTTGGGGTAACTCTTATCCTTATTGATGCACAATGACCCCAACATAAAGCTCTACACAGATAATTCTTGGCACGAACCATATAGTCTAGAAGCTCGTCTACCACTGTACTCCCTCTGGAGCACCCCAAAATTTGCAATCGTGACTTCCACGCTGAATAGCCCTTCTGTAGATTTAAAGTTATTCGAATAACGTTTTTGGTACTGAGGTATATGGTTATTAAGGAGACTGACATACCGCAATTCCCAGCTTTATCTCTTGCAACATCTACGGCCTTATACATTCCAAGACAAAACCGATATAACACATGACCCCACAATCTATTCCTTGACAGTGGACTTTTCCACTTGGCACGAAGTCACAGGTCACAATGCCTGATAATCTAAAATGTTAAACTTCACGGCTCATATAAATGGACCCTGTTGCTTTAAACTATTCCCTTGTTATGCAACACTAGAGTAGCTATAAATCCTTCTGAGATATGGGCTATTCCAACATGTACCGACTGAGCTAGAACCTCTGCGTCTAGATCCATTTGAGACTGTACAATAGGTGCTGATGTTCGAGCTTTAGACTGAGCTCCGCTTCTGTCTCTTCCCCTAATCGTAGCTGTCATTGGGGATTCACCTCTTGTCCGGTTGTAGACGCTTTGCGTGTTGTCGAGATTTGTGAAAGGACAAGAATAGACAAGTTCAATCATCAATGATAGAATAAATTCGCACGATAGAGTAGAAAAGAAGTGAAATCGTTCCTAACTTCATAGCCTCTGAGAGATAAGTACAGACGTCTCCATACCGATCCTTCAGACTCTACCAAGTTTGTTCGTGAATTGTGAGACCTAAGCAACCTAATGCTCTGATACCAACTTGTCACAACCCAAATTCCCAACCTTAGGGATCGTGATGGCGCCTAATACCACACTTGCTAGGCAAGCCAATGTTAGAGTTCAATTAGCTATTTACCTTTGATTATCCATTTAAACATAATAAACAATTATAAAATAAACTTAAGCTACTAAATTTCAATGAATAATTCCAAAAATAAAATAATAAATACTTAAATAAACCAAGCCACGAACTAATTATATAAGTAACTCTAGAACTACCCCAGGGTCTGGTCTCACAATTCACGAACTACTAAAGAATACTACAAATAATGTGTAACGACCTGGTCAGTAATTTTGAGAGTTAGCGCCCCAAACCCCTAATAAAAGCTTCTCCCATGTCTTATTAGGTTAATGGAATGAGTCGGAGCGTTGAGTGATGAAAATTGGAGTGTTTTTGGACATATAGTCCTTTAAGGTGAGCTTTAACCTTAAAAATTGGACCGTAGCGCGAGCTGTGTGAAGACGGATCTGGAATGGAAATCCGTCGACTCTGTTAGCTCTGTTGAGTGATTTGGGGGTTGGGAGCTTGTTCAGAATGTGTTTTTGAGGCCAGACGTAGATCTAGGCTTGAATTGGTGAAAGTTAGAATTTCGGCGATTTCGGCCGATACGTGAGATTTTGATATCAGACTCGGAATGGAATTCCAAAAGCGACAGCAGGTCCGGAATGTCATTTATGACTTGTGCGCAAAATTTGAGGTTATTCGGACGAGGTTAGACGCGGTTTGGCGTCGGGGGGTGAATTCTTTAAAATTCTTAAGTTCTTAGGCTTGAATCTATGCATATTTGAGTATTTTGATGTTACAGGACGTGTTTTTAAGGCTCGACCAAGTTTGGATAGGGTATTGAGGTAAGTTGGTGGTTTTGGTTGAGGTCCCGGGGTCCTCGGGGTTGTTCCGGATGCTTAACGGAAGAATTTTGGACTTGGTAAATTGTGAAACCAGGCTCCTTCTGGTGTTTTCGCACCTGCAAAGGATTTCCCGCATGTGCGATCACGCAGGTGCGATATAGAAGTCGCAGGTGCGAAGTTGGTTAGGCTGGGCAGTGTCCGCAGGTGCGACCTGGGTCCCGCAGGTGCGGAATCGTAGGTGTGACCGATGGACCGCAGGTGCGACCCTAGGAGATTCAATGAAATTCCTCACCTGCGATGCCTTTTCCGCAGGTGCGGTGAAAGGGACCGCAGGCGCGGAAATCCCTGTTCTTATTCCAAAAATCCGAGGGTTATGTTATTTCACCATTTTTGAGTTGGGGAGCTCGGGAGAGGCGATCTTTGAGGGACTTTTCACCTGGGTGTTCAAGGTAAGTGACTTCTAAACACCATAGGTTAATTTTCATGTTCTAAATCGAAAATTCCACCCTTAAATTCGAGATTTTGAGTTGAATTTGGGGAAAATTAGAAGAAACCTCCTAGACTGATTTTTGGGGTTTTTATTGGGTATTCGACCTCCGATTTGAGGGATTTTCATATTCTGAGACTCGTGAGTGAATAAGGGTTCAGAAAATATAATTTTTACCCGAATCCAAGACGTGGGCCCGAGGGGCATTTTGGTCAAATTTTCTAATTTCGCGTTTTAATTCTGAAATAATTAGTTATCTTGATTTCTTGAATTTATATTTACATTATACAATTGAATTGAATAGATTTGGGCCACCCGGAGCTGGATACTCGTGGCAAGAGCGTGATTATTGATTGATTTGCACAGTCGAGGTAAGTGGCTTGCCTAACTCTGTGTTGGGGATTTCCCTTAGGCATTTTACTGGTTTTTGATATAAAAACCCCGTGTACGTGAGGTGACGAGCGCGTGCACGGGATATTTTCACTGAAGTTCCATAGTTCTCTCTACAAAATGCTTCCTTTTCAACTCTATTATTACTGTTATCATTTAAATTGCATAATAACTTAAGATTTATCATGGTAAATTGATTTTTAACTGATTTTTCCAGTCGTTACTATTCTTTGAAACTGATTTAATGATTTTACTTTGAGATTTCCAACTGGTTTTTCCTCAAGCCCTTAAACTACGTTATTTCTGAGATTTACTTTATATTACGTATAAATACAGGGGTTGCGGGCATAGACTTGAGCCTTTCCCTCATTCTGCATTGCATATAGGGATTGCGGGCATAGACCTGATTCTTTCCCTCATTCTGCATTGCATATAGGGATTGTGGGCAGAGATCTGAGCCTTTCCCTCATTCTGCATTGCATACTGGGATTGCGGGCATATACCTTAGCCTTTCCCTCATTCTGCATTGCATACAGGGATTGCGGGCATAGACCTGAGCCTTTCCCTCATTCTGAATTGCATACAGGGATTGCAGGCATAGACCTGAGCCTTTCCCTCATTCTACATTGCATACAGGGATTGCAGGCATAACATTGAGCCTTTCACTCATACAACATTGCATACATAGGGATTGCGGGCAGAGACCTGAGCTTTTCCCTCATATTGCATTGCATTGT
>ML260135.1:8027-18747 GCA_005239495.1 Nicotiana undulata | reverse complement strand
TACCATTTTCACTCATTTAGTACCACTTTCCTTCACATGGATAAGTTCATGCATATAACGAGCTTAAACATGTAGTTCCATTAACGAGCTTTGCACATATTAACACCAATACACGTACCGTATGCTCGGACACCACAAAGCGATTTTACAAAGATTAAAGTTAGCCATACATACCTCAAAGAGATTTTTCTTAAGTTTAGAAAATACACTAACACCTCTAGCCATAACAATCTATAAGGAGATAGCAGAAATCGATTAANTCCTTCTTCCCTCAACAAAATTTAACATGAACTACCCAAATTAGTTCTTTAACATCACATACTACAACTTAGTCCCACATGCATGGCCTATTTCTAATCCCCACCACATATTTGAACCCTTAACCTCTTGCATGGATTTGTTTTTTGGAAGTAGGACTTAGCCGGATGGAGGACAATCTATGATTATCTTTCTTGATTCTTGAAGACTTGAGCAAGATTTGGATGATTATGAAGTTAGTCCCCTTCTTTCTCTCTCTATATGCTCTCATTTCTCTCTAAAACAAGTAGAAAATGACCCCAAATGAAACCCTTAAACCTATTTGTGAAAATGGGGTCGGGTTATGAAAATAGGAAAAATAAGCCTCCGTAACAAGGTCTGCGATCGCATAACACACATGCGGGCCGTAGAGTGAATCGCAGAATCGCTGCCCAAAATTGGGCTACACTGGCCCAGTCTGCGACCAGATTTGCGATCGCAGATCAAAAATGCGGATCGCATTTTGATTCTGCGATCGCAGATTCGACACAGGATTGCATTTTTTCCAGACTTCGGTAATTTGACCATAACTTTGCGTAGGAATGTCCAAATGACAAACAGTTTGAACAATTGGAAACTAAACTCGAAGACCTTTCTTTTGATAGGTTATTAATCACATAATACTTTATACATAATTAGATATAATCCTTCAAAGTGAGTACTAGTGCAAACTCATTTGGAATTTTAGCCGATTATGAAATTTTCCCATTTGGCTTAAATTTAGGCTTACCCTTGGACCTCACATTACTTATTATATTACTCATACACTTATTCACCACATTCAATTCATTTACATCATATTTAAAGCACATAAAATATTATAATTAGTCTACCAGGCACCTCGAAATCCTATATCGCTTGGCAAAATTTTCCGGGGTCTTACAATGAAAATTAGGGAAAATTTGACAAAAATTTGGAAGAAACCTAGAATTTGGAAATTTGGATTTTAGCCACGAATTGAGCATGAATAATTGAGTAAAATGTGTAATTAAATTAGTAAAGCTTCGGGTAGATATTTTCTTCAGGAAACGAGGTCCAGGCACGTGGGACCGAGGGCATTTTGGTCATTTATTGAGCCGGGCTGAGGAACTTTGTAATTTGAATTGGTTATGATCTACTGAGTATATTTTCATTGAATTATCGTTATTTGGATAGTTTGGGAGCGTGTTCATCCATTTTTAGTCGTCGTAGAGGCTTGGAAGCCGGTGATGAATCTTCGGAGCGAGGTGAGTCTCCTTTTTAACCTTGTAAGAGGGAATTGTCCCCTTAGGTGTTCTACATGCTATATGTAATTGTTTGGTGGGGATACGTACGTACCAAGTGACGAGAGTCCGTATGTAGCGGCTACTATTGTTATGTACGGGTAGTTAGGCCCCACATCATGCCCTATATACTTCTTGTAATGAATTATATGTATGTCATAATATCCTGTTATGTGGTTTTGTTTCTCTGAGATTTATGGATTCTAAAATAATATGGAAGGAAAATTGTTTTCACGGAAAATATTATGAAATGAATTGACTTACGGGAAGTAATATGAAAGAAATTATTTATGGAAAGTATTATGAAAGGAAAAGAAATGACTTATAAGTTTTGTACTCATGTAAGATATTATTGTTTTCCTGAGCTTTCATTTACTTAAATAATTGGAAAGGATTGTGGTGAAATGAACTTTACATTCTGTGTGCGCATGTTGTCTCTTCGTAATTTACATCCCGCGAGCGATATGTAATTTCCTTCACTCTTATGGGAGCGGGCCGTATGCCACGGCGGATTATATTGCACTTACGGTACGGGCCGATCGATCCCCGGCAGTGCACAGGGAATTATTTGGGAATGCGCTTATGGTACGCGTTGATCGATCCCCGGCAGTGCATGGACGAAGTTACATTATGATACGGTGTGATTACATTGATAGATGCACTTACGGTACGGGCCGGTCGATCCCTGGCAGTGCGTAGTTGGACTATTGGTAATCATGGACTCATGGTACGGGTCGCTCGATCCCCGGCAGTGCATAACTCTTCTTGATATGATTACATTATAAGCATGCACTCATGGTACGAGCCGGTCGATCCCCGACAGTGCATAGCTATTCTTCCTCATGACTCCAGTCGGTTGTCTTACTCATGTGTGCGCATGACTGTTTGGTACCATTTTCCTGATTTATGATTTGACAGATGTTTGGGGAAAAGAGACAGGTGAGTTGTTACTGCTTTCAATATTTACTTAGAAACTCTGTATTCTCTTCACAATTGCGGTGCACTATTTACATGTCTACTGCTCTCCTTATATCCTGTTTTATACTATTACTGTTAGACCTTAGTGAGTATCGAGTCGACCTCTCGTCACTACTTCTTCGATATTAGACGGGATACTCATTGGCTACATATATATGTATATGTACTCATGCTACACTTTCTGTGCATTTTGTTACACAGGTACCCTCTTAGTGCAGTGATTGATACAGAGACTTACTCAGGTTGCATTGTTCCGTGGCGTTCCGCAGCTGGCAAAGTCTCCCTTCTATGTCCCTACGCTTTTGTCTTTATTACCTTTGTCCAATTTAAATTCTCGGACAAGAGTTGTATAATTGTATAAATTCTTAGAAATTGCTCATGTACTTGTGTCACCGGGTTCTGGGAAAGCGTTGGTATTTTTTGTACTGCATTAAGTGGATTATCCACCGTATTTAGTTTACGAGCATTTACTTTAGTATTTGATTATAAATGCAGAAAAAGACATGATTTTGAAAGTGTAAGCATGAAGTTGTTTGAACTGGTTCAGGCATTGGCTTGCCTGACTGTGTGTCCGGCGCCATCACAACCCATAGGTTTTGGGTCGTGACAACGTGGTATCAGAGCTCTAGGTTCCCATAGGTTTCACGAGTCATGAGCATGTCTAGTAAAGTCCTGCGGATCGGTACAAAGACGTCTGTACTTATCTTCGGGAGGCTACAAGGCTGTTAGGAGTACTTCCCTTCTTGATTCCTCATCGTGCGACTTGATTCCTTTAAGGCTTATGCCTATGCTTCTTCCTACTCAATCTTACGCGTCGCGAAGCGCTTGTTATGAATAAAGGGTTGAGGACTTTTAATGATACTATGGATGTCACGACCCGAAATCCCACCTTTCAGACCGTGACTGCGTCTAACGTTGAACCCGCTAGACAAGACAATGTAGTATACACATTAATATTTTTTTAAATCAGTCTAACAGTAGTCAAATTAATACCCTTCAAATCTTAACTGAAATAACCAACAAACTTTATAACTTAACAGTGGAAATGTAACAATACTCTGAAAATGCGTAATGACATAGTAAAGATAACATCATCGCATAATCCCAAACTCGGGGTGTCACAACCTCACGAACTATCTAAACTGAGTGCTAAATATAGAGTCTGAAAAGAAATATATAATTGTCTTGAAACTAGGAGAAAAAGTAAGACAATAAGGAATCCAAATGCAGGAGAGACACCAAGGGCCACGAACGCCAGCGGTATACCTTGAAGCTTTGGGTGGACTGAAGGTGACTCCCTCAATGCGGTCCACTGGGTCCNACTATCTAAACTGAGTGCTAAATACAGAGTCTGAAAAGAAATATATAATTGTCTTGAAACTAGGAGAAAAAGTAAGACAATAAGGAATCCAAATGCAGGAGAGACACCAAGGGCCACGAACGCCAGCGGTATACCTTGAAGCTTTGGGTGGACTGAAGGTGACTCCCTCAATGCGGTCCACTGGGTCCAGATGCGGGATCTGCACAACATTAAGAAGTGTAGTGTAGCATCAGTACAACCGACCCCATGTACTGAGTAAGTGCCGAGCCTAACCTCGGCCGAAGTAGTGACGAGGCTAGACTTGACAATAACGATAACCGGTACTATTCTACAGCAGGTAACAAGGATAATACATGGCAAGAGATAAGCAGACAAGTAAGGAATACGGGAGCAGTAAAGGGGAACCAGTGAAATAAAGCAGTCAAATTGACAAATAGAAGTAAGCAAGGGAGGCAATCTAACACAATATCTAACGAAACAAGTATGAGTACCAGAAATGTAAACAATGGCACGACATCACCCTTTGTGATTTTACTTTCTTCCTCACAATGCAATGTAATCAAGTATCATGGCACGGCATCACCCTTCGTGCTCTACACTCTTCCTCACAATGCAATGTAATCAAATGTCATGGCATGGAATCACCCTTCGTGCTTTTACTCTCTTCCTCACAATGCAATGTACAATGTATCATGGCACGACATTAACCTTCGTGATTATAATCAATAAAAGTAATGGCACGACATTAACCTTCATGCTTATAATCAATATGAATCATGGCACGACATCACCCTTCGTGCTCTACACTCTTCCTTACTATGCAATGTAATCAAATGTCATGGCACGACATCACCCTTTGTGCTTTTACTCTCTTCCTCACAATGCAATAACAAATATAATGGCAAGGAATACAACATAGTGGAAATTGAAAGTTCAAAACACCCAGCAAGGGGAAAAACATCAATTAATAACTCAATAAATGCCCGGCAAGGGTCTCAACTATAACCAATCACTTAAATCGTATACTCTACACTTGGATTATCAATCGTATCAACACGTCTCAAACTCAACAGCCAATACTTTGAACAAGAATGAATTACCAAGTAGAGACAATCTCATAATATGCTAAACATGGGAGAAATACTGCAATTTCTATCAAAATAGACTCACGGGCATTCTTGACACACATTGCTTAGGTACTCGTCACCTCACCTATGCAATGGACATGATAATTACTTAGCACATAGCAAATAATACATATTCCCTCACCAAAGTTAGGCAAGACACTTACCTTGGGTCCAAAATATAGCAATCAACCCTCTAACACCGCCTTTCCTTTTGAATTCAACTCCGGAACAACAATATCTAGGCATAATTAACTTAAGTATATCAATAATAACTCAATAACACAATCTCATAGCCTAAATACACAATTCCTATCATTCTTCAAAAATTTCCAAAATTCGGCCCCGGGGCCGCTTGGTTCAAACACGAGGCTCAGACCAAAACCCGATCACCCGTACCCCCACGAGTTAGAATATAAAATTTGTTTTGAAATTCGACCCCAAATTGGGGTTAAATTACCCAAAATTCCCAAAAATCTAACTCTACCCAGAATCCCTAATTTCTACCTTGATTTTAGGATTTTAGGCCTAGATTCTAGTGATTATGGAAGAAAAGTGGAAGAAATCGATGTTAGAAACACTTTCCCAAGAGGCTATGCAGGAAGAATTGGCTTGGGGTCTTCAATGGAGGTTGGAGGAAGGAGAAAGTGATGAAAATATGAAAATCCCGTGTAGAGTAATCTGTTTTTGACCTTTTAATTAACTGGGCAAAAATGCTCTTTGCGATCGCGGAAGAGGGGCTGCGATCGCAGAGAAGGACTTGGCTGACCCTACGCGATCGCAGGAGAGGTAATGTGATCGCAGAGCTGTGGAGTCTCACTCTATGCGATCGTGGAACAAGGATCGCGACCACACTGACCAAACTACCCCCAGACCCCCGACCTACCTAGTACACTATGCGATCGCGGAGCTGGTATTGCGATCACATAGAGCATCACTGACCCCCTCCCAGCCCAGTACTATGCGATCGCAGCTATGCTTATGCGATCTCATAGAGACACACACCAGACACCAGAAACCAGCCCAAAACACCGGAATTTTGACTCATTTACACCCTGTTAGCTACCCGAAACTCACCCGAGCCCTCGTAGCTCAAAACCAAAAACACACACGACTCCCAAAACATCCTACAGACTTATTCAAGCTTTTAAATCACCAAAATATCATCAAAACAAGGAATCAAACCTTAAAACTCCTAGAATTTTCTTAAAACTTCATAAAGCTTAACATATCCGATTTTAATCCGAATCACGTCATTTCAAGTTCGTTTTACACCAAATTTCACAGATAAGTCACATAACATATAATAAACCTGTTCCAGGCTCCAAAACCATAGTACGGGCCCGGTAACACGGTTTTCACATAATTATTCATTTCCAAAATCCTTTATTATTTCCAGAAAATAATTTTCTTTAAAAATTCATTTCTCGGGCTTAGGACCTCGGAATNAGAAGCTTCCCAGCTACATGCCCGGGCTGCGCACGCATATCGAGGTGAGATTAACGGAGGCTTACGGGGCCTCGGAACACAGATTTAGCTGGAACTACTTAGGATGACCTTTTGGGTCATCACAATCTCCACCTCTAAAACAAACGTTCGTCCTCGAACGGACATAGAAAAGTACCTGAGTCTGAGAAAAGATGGGGATAACGACTCCTCATATCGGACTCGGACTCCCAAGTAGCTGCCTCGGCAGGCTGACCTCTCCACTGAACACGGACCGAAGGATAACTCTTCGACCTCAACTGGCGAACCTGCCTATCTAATATAGCTACCGGTTCCTCCTCATAAGTCAGATCCTTGTCCAACTGGACACCGCTGAAGTCTAGAACATGAGATGGATCTGCAATATACCTCCGGAGCATGGATACATGAAACACTGGATGCACAACTGATAAATGCGGTGGCAAGGAAAGTCGGTAGGCCACCTCTCCTACCTTGTCCATAATCTCAAATGGACCAATATACCTAGGGCTCAACTTGCCCTTCTTTCCGAATCTCATCATGCCCTTCATAGGTGACACTCGAAGGAACACCTGGTCTCCTACCATGAAAGCCAAATCTTGAACTCTACGATCTGCATAACTCTTTTGCCTGGACTGAGCTGTACGAAGCCTATCCTGAATAATCTTCACCTTATCCAAGGCATCCTGGACTAACTCAGAACCCAATAATCTAGCCTCTCCGGGCTCAAACCATCCGACTGGAGACCGACATCGCCTACCATACAACGCCTCATACGGAGCCATCTGAATGCTCGACTGGTAACTGTTGTTGTAGGCAAACTCTGCTAAAGGCAAGAACTGATCCCATGAACCACCAAAATCAATAACACATGCCGCAACATATCCTCCAAAATCTGAATAGTGTGCTCGGACTGCCCGTCTATCTGAGGATGAAATGCTGTGCTCAAATCAATATGAAATCCTAACTCTCTCTGAAATACTCTCCAGAAGTGGGAGGTAAACTGAGTACCTCGGTCTGATATGATAGATAAGGGCACACCGTGCAATCTGACAATCTCTCTCATATAGATCTGAGCTAACTTCTCCGCTGAAGATGAAACCGCCACCAGAATGAAATGTGCTGACTTGGTCAGCCTATCCACAACAACTCATACTGCATAAACCATCCTCTGGATCCGTGGAAGTCCAACTACAAAATCCATCGTGATACGCTCCCACTTCCACTCGGGAAGCTGAATCTGCTGCATCAAACCACCGGGTCTCTGGTGCTCATATTTAACCTGCTGACAATTCAAGCACCGAGCTACATAAGCCACAATATCCTTCTTCATTCTACGCCACCAATAATGCTGCCGCAAGTCCTGTTACATCTTCGCGGCGCCCGAATGAATGGAATACCAGGAACTATGGGCCTCCTGCAATATCAACTCACGAACGCCGTCCACATCGGGAACAAAAATGCGACCCTGCAATATCAAAACTCCCTCAGCATCGACTGTGACTTGTTTGGAACGTCCGTGCCGAACCGCATCTCTAAGAGCACACAAATGACTATCATCATTTTGCCTGGCGCGAATATGATCATGCAATGAAGAACGAGCGACGGTATGGGCCAAAACACTGCCACTCTCAAAAACCTCCAATCTAACAAATCGATTGGCTAACGCCTGAACATCCAAAGCCAAAGGTCGCTCTCCAACTGATAGATAAGCCAAACTACCCATGCTGACTGAATTCCGGCTCAAGTCATCGACCACCACAATGGCCTTTCCCGGATGATAGAGAATGGTAACATCATAATCCTTCAGCAACTCTAACCACCTCCTCTGCCTCATATTCAACTCCTTTTTCTTAAACAAGTATTGTAAACTCTTATGATTAGTGAATACCTCACACGGCACCCCATACAAATAGTGCCTCCAAATCTTCAAGGCATGAACAATAGCTGCAAGCTCCAAATCATGGACTGGATAGTTCTTCTCATGAATCTTCAATTGACAAGATGCGTAGGCTATAACATTTCCCTCCTGCATCAATACCGCACCAAGTCCAACCCGTGAAGTATCATAATACACGATATAAGAACCTGAACCTGAGGGTAATACCAACACTAGTGTTGTGGTCAATGTTATCTTGAGCTTCTGAAAGCTCGCCTCACACTCCTCAGACCATCTGAACTGAACACTCTTCTGCGTCAACTTGGTCATAGGGGCTGCTATAGATGAAGACTCCTCCACAAACCGGCGATAATAGCTTGCTAGGCCCAAGAAACTCCGAATCTCCGTGGCAGAAGTGGGCCTAGGCAAATCTCTAACTGCTGAAACTTTCTTCGGATCCACCTGTATGCCCTATGCCGATACCACGTGGCCCAAGAATGCCACTGGATTCAACCAGAATACGCACTTAGAAAACTTGGCGTACAACTGCCGATCCCTCAGAGTCTGGAGGACGACTCTAAGGTGCTGCTCATGCTCCTCTCGGCTGCGAGAGTATATCAAAATATCATCTATAAACACGATCACAAATGAGTCCAATAATGCCTAAATACCCGATTCATCAACTCCATAAAAGCAGCGGGGGAATTAGTCAACCCAAACGACATGACCAAAAACTCATAATGCCCATAACGAGTGCGAAAAGACGTCTTGGGCACATCAGACGCCCTGATCCTCAGCTGATGATAACCAGACCTCAAGTCTATCTTAGAGAATACCGTAGCACCCTCAAGCTGATCAAATAAATCATCAATCCTCGGCAAAGGATACTTGTTATTGATAGTAACCTTATTCAACTGTCGGTAGTCAATACACATCCTCATTGAGCCGTCTTTCTTATTCACGAAAAATACCGGAGCACCCCAGGGAGAAACACTAGGCCTGATGAAGCCGTTATTCAACAAATCCTGTAATTGCTCCACTAATTCCTTCAACTCTGGCGGAGCCATACGATACGGGGGAATAGAAATGGGATGATTGCCCTCAGCTAACTCAATACAAAAATCAATATCCTTGTCGGATGGCATACTCGGCAGGTCAGCAGGGAATACCTCTGGAAACTCACGAACCACGAGCACAGACTCTATAGAAGGAACCTCAGCACTAGAATCAGGAACGTAGGCCAAACAACCCTTCTCGACCATGCGCCGAGCCTTCATATAAGAAATAACTCTACCAGAAGAATGACTAGAGGTCCCTCTCCACTCTAAACGAGGTACTCCTGGCAAGGCTAAGGTCACTGTCTTGGCATGACAGCCCAGAATAGCATAATAGGGAGATAACCAGTCCATCCCCAATATAACATCAAAGTCAACCATATCAAGAAGCAAAAGATCAACCTGAGTCTCCAGACCACCAATAACTATTGCACAAGCACGGTAGACTTGATCTACCACTATAGAATCACCCACCGGTGTAGACACATGTAGAAAAATACTCAAAGAATCGCGGGGCATACTCAAATAAGGGGCAAAATATGAAGACACATAGGAGAATGTAGAACCCGGATCAAATAACACCAAAGCCTCTCGGCTGCAAACTGAAACTGTACCTGTAATAACTGCATCAGAAGCCTGAGCATCAGGACGAGCAGGAAAAGCATAACACCGGGGCTGAGCCCCTCCAATCTGAACATCCCTGGGTCTACCTGCTGCAACCTGGCCTCTACCCCTCGCGGCATGTACTCCACCTCTATGAACCTGATCACCACCTCTGGCACCTCGACCACAACCTCTAGCTGGATGAGGGGGTAAGGGTGCACCTGCTGCGGGAATCAAGGCACGGGAACCCTGATACTGGGGTCCACTCGAAGCTCGGGGGCAATATCTGGCAATGTGCCCCGGGCTACCACAACTATAACAAGATCTTTGTTGTTGTGGCTGATGACTCGGGAACTGGCCCTGACGACCCTGATAACTACCCTGGTAACTCTGAAGCGGCTGTGCACTGATAGATGCTGGTGGTGCACTAACATGAGCTGGCGGTGCACGGGGAGATACCTGAAGTGCTGACCGAAATGGTCGGGGTGGATGACCACTGCTGAAAGAATCCCTGCCTCAGAATGAGGCTCCACTGAATCTACCAAAATGACGGGGCCTCTTGTCAGCTCCCTGACCACCTCCTTCTGACAAAATCATCTCGATCCTCTTGGCCACATCGACCACATCCTAGAATGAAATATCAGTACTCGACTCCCTGGCCATCTGGAGTCGTATAGGCTGAGCCAATCCCTCTATGAACCTCCGAACTCTCTCCCGATCAGTGGGGAGTATCATCA
>ML260134.1:107658-133402 GCA_005239495.1 Nicotiana undulata | reverse complement strand
CCCCCCCCCCCTCCCCCCCAAATTGAATTTTTAGTAAATATTATTAATATCAAAAAACACATAAGTATAATAACATTTATCCACAGCTGCTGCCCCTCCTGTGACAGTGAGTTTCAAATGCTTCATCTTCACTTTTCTCTTTCAATTCACACAAACCATTTGTACAATTCGTCTACCTTCTTCCTCAGCCATTCAAGTACCTCAGTTTCTGGTTCTGGTTTAAATAGATGGAATATATTCAAGAAAACAAGAAAAGGAAAAAAACTTCCTTTGCTTAAAGCAGTGGAAAAAGATTCTGAATTTGAAGTTGACCAAGATAAGGCCCGTGAAGCTTTGAGAAAACTTGATGAAAAACTTCAGTCCATTTCTCAGAAAAAAATTGACCCTCCAAAAATTAGAGGTAATATTTCACTTAATTCCCCCTCTGTTTATATTTGTTTGTAGCCATAGGTGTATGGATATGAATATGTGTCGAAAATTACACTGTTTAGCTTGGTAATTTTTTTAAAACATGTATACATACTATAGAATAACACCCCTTAACTTCTTGTTGAGTTTGTTTCTCCCTTAATGAAAATCCTGGCTCCGCCACTATGTGTCTTGTGTTAGTTTCTATTAATTTCTAGTTTTGAGCTTAGAGCCATTGTTTTCTTTATGTTCTAAGTTAATGAGGAGGAATTTGATATACAACACCTAACAACAACAACAACAACATACCAAGAAGTGCGGTGTGAGTAGGGTAGTGTGTACGCAGAGCTTACCCCTACCTCGGTAGGGTAGAGAAGCTGTTTCCGATAGACCCTCGGTTGAAGAAGACGAAAAGAGACGATAGATCAGTAACAACAACAAAGACCAGAAAGATAATACTAGCATCGTAAGATCAGAAAATATATGAAAAAAGCAATATCAATAACTAGTAACAATGGCAAGGTGCTATGAAAACGGAAAAGTAGTATGAACACGACATGAACCACTAGCAGTCTAGGGCATACATATATTGGGTGTGTGAATACAGTGTCACGTAGGAAGTTGATAAAGAAAAAAAAATCTACGAGATATTCTTAATGCTAATGGCGTGAGACTTTTTGGGAAAATCGTATGGCCTTGACCAAAAGCGTACAGTACGCCACCATATTAAGAGTGTTAAATTACTGAATGGTTAGAGGAAAAAATTCTTTGTGATCATCAATTCTTTTCTAAGAAAGGGGTGGTTGCTTGCTTTTCAGTGCTTGGACTGGACTCTGTTTCATTGTTGAAGTGAAACTTCATTTTTTATTTTGTAATCAATAGTTGAGGTGAAACTTTATAACTCCACTAAAGACTAATGTCAATCTTTGCCCATTTTTAGACAGGATTAACCTCAAACTATATGATCACTGTATGCAGTCTGCACATACAAGATATTTTAGCAATCTGTAATATTTGATTATGAGCTTGTTTTTAAGTGACTCTAGTTTTTCGAAGGGGGAGGAGCATTTGGTTACGTTCAAAGTACGGTGGCGAAGACTCAAAGTCTCAAATTGACTACCTCCTCCTCAGGAGGTGTGATAGAGGGTTGTGTAAGGATCGCAAGGTTATCTCGGGGTAGACCCTGCGACGCAGCATATGCTTTTGGTGATGGACGCCGGTATCATGACAAAGAGGAAGAAGAGGTTTGTTCGAGGTCGACCTAGGACTAGGTGGAGAACCTTTACTAAGGATAAAGGTCAGGAGTTGGGGGGAAGTTATCGGCTATGGGAGTCTGGAGGAGTAGTGGGGGATGCAAGCGCAATGTGGACGACAATGGCGAACTGTATAAGGGTGGCGGCGAGAGAGGTATTAGGGGTTCGAAGGGTTATTCTGGCGAGCACAAAGGTGACCAGTGGTGGAATGAAGTGGTCCAAAGTAAAGTGGAAGTGAATAAGCGATGTACCTCAAGTTAGTAGGGAGCTCAAGCGAGAAGGAGAGGAGAACAGACAGGGAAAGGTATAAGGTACCTAGGAAGGAGGCGAAGTTGGTGGTCACAGAGGCTAAAACTGCAGCGTTTGGTCGTATGTACGAGGAACTGGGTGACAAAGGCGGAGATAAGAAGTTGTTCCTGCTGGCCAAGGCGAGAGAGAGGAAGGCTCGAGATATGGACCAAGTAAGGTGCATCAGAGACGAAGACGGTAGAGTATTGATGGTAGAGGCATAGATTAAGCGGAGATGGCAGACTTACTTTCATAAACTTCTGAATGAAGAGGGGGCATGGATATTGTGCTAGGTGAATTGGGTCATTCCGAGAGTCACCGAGATTTTGGGTATTGTAGACGCATTAAGATTGATGAGGTCGTGGGGGCTATGCGAAAGATGAGCAGGGGCAGAGCAACCGGGCCATGAGGAGTGTGGATAGAGCAGGCTTGGAGTGGTTGAGTGGGCTGGTTAATGTGATTTTCAAGATGAAGAGGATGTCAGACGAGTGGAGGTGGAGTACAGTGGTACCTTTGTACAAGAACAAAGGTATATCAAGAGTTGTAACAACTATAGGGGCATCAAGTTGCTAAGTCATACCATGAAAGTTTGGGAGAGGGTGGTGGAAGTAAGGGTGAGGGGTGTCTATATCCGATAACCAGTTTGGGTTCATGCCGGGTCGGTCGACTGCGGAAGCTATGTACCTTATTTGGAGGTTGGTGGAACAGTACAGGGATATGAAGAAGGATTTGCACATGGTGTTTGTTGACCTGGAGAAAGCGTATGACAAGGTGCCTAGGGAGGTTCTTTGGAGATGCCTGGAGGCAAAAGGTGTGTTGGTCGCTTACATTAGGGCAATTAAGGATATGTATGATGGAGTTAAGACTCGGGTTAGGACACCGGGAGGCGACTCTGTGCATTTTCCGTTTGTTATGGGGTTGCACCAAGGATCTGCGCTCAACCCGTTATTATTTGCCCAGGTGATGGACGCACTGACGCATCATATTCAAGAGGAGGTGCCACAGTGTATCTTATTCGCTGATGACATAGTTCTGATTGATGAGACGCGAGGCGACGTTAATGAAATGCTGGAGGTTTGGAGACAAGCCCTTGAGTCTAAGGGTTTCAAGCTAAGCAGGACTAAGACAGAATACTTAGAATGTAAGTTCAGCGCCGAGTCGAGGGAAGCAGGCATGCACGTGAGGCTTGAATCACAGGTCATCCCTAAGAGAAGCAGTTTCAAGTACCTAGGGTCGGTTATCCAGGGGGTAGGGAGAACGATGAGGATGTCGCATACCGTATAGGGGGTAGGAGAAGAGATAAAGGGCGACCTCAGAAGTATTGCGAGAGGTGATCAGGTAGGACATGACATGGTTTCAGATTTCCGAGGACATGGTCCTTGATAGGAAGATGTGGAGGTCGAGCATTAGGGTTGTAGGTTAGGAGGTAGTTGAGCAATTTCTACTTCGTATCGGGTGTGAGGCTAGCCTGATAGGATTTCGTCTTAGATTGCTATTGGTTAATGTTGTGTTCACACTATTCTTTCGTTTTCCCTAGTATAAGACCTTATTTACTTGTTATTGTTATTGTTTTTCATCTATTTTTTAGTTCTTATGTCGCCGTTATTATTTCTATGTTTTCTGTTGATGGTACTGTACTGAAGTATTTGTCTCTTTTCGTCTTCTTGAGCCGAGGGTTTTTCGGAAACAACCTCTCTATTCCCTCGGGGTAGGGGTAAGGTCTGCGTACTCACTACCTTCCTCTGGCCTCACTTATGGGATTTCACTGGGTTGTTGTTGTTGTTCTTGTAGAGCTTGTTTTTCAGCAATTCTTTTTAGAGTAGATTAAGAAACTTTAGGTGCATACTGTTGCTAGGTTGAGATACATATTTAGTCTGTCAAACTCAATAATTAACTTGTTTTCTTTACATATGGGATATGGCAAATATTAACCTCATTTCCTTGGACAAGTTTGGCAACTGTTGCTTAAGTGAATTGAGATCAGGAGGCTTTGTTAAAGTTCTCTTCAGATTCTTATACATCAGCTTTGATTTTTATCTTGTTTATGTTGAAACAATCTTTTAGATAAACATAGTAATTTGAATATAAAGACTTTGTTAGACATGTATTTCAAGGCCAGATGTATATGTTTACTAAAAACAACACCTGCAAATTTACCCTCACTGTGCAGTTTCTTTGAGCAAATGCCTTGGCTCATTCCAAACGCCTCAAACTTATGTTCATGTTTACAACAATAACAAATACCCAGTGAGTGTAGAATGTACGCAGACCTTACCCTGCCTTATGTTCATGTTTCATGCTTACAATTCTTTGTTGTCGTTTGTTATTCTTTTGACTGTCGTGCCATCACATTTCAATTTGCACTACAATTTTTCTTGCCTCTTCTACATCCTATTCGAAGGATCTTCCAAGAACATCCTTAACTCCTTCGATCTCTGCATTTCTGATTCTGGCATTGGGATTCCTTTCCATACTTCACCTCAATTGCTGGAATTTATCTGTGGTATTTTTGTGCATTGCAGTCAACGATCAGTTTAAGCTCAAAGTGGTCTCCCTTCATTCTTCAAAGATGGAAACATGAGTGCGAATGGAGTCTTAATTACTGTTTGTTATATTTTCTTTTCGTCAGATGCTTACAAATCTTGCAACTACCGTCAGACCTCTCTATAATAGCACCCCTATATAATAGCCATTCACTATAAAAGTCAAGTTATTCTTGAAACCAAATATTATATGTCCTCCGTAACAGAACTTCACTTTCGTAGTCAGGGGAAGAAGATCATTGTAACAACCCAGTCCGCTAATGATATTGTTCGTTTTGGGCCTAGTCCCTTACGGGTTTAAAATGCGTCACTAGGGTCAAAGGCTTGTTAACTTTTATACCTAGCATCTCTCTTGTGCTTTGTCGATGTGAGATTTTGTCTAAAGTCTGAGGTGTTACATCCACCCCTCTTATGGATTCAGCGTCCTCGCTGAGGTCTGACCCACCATCGGCAAGGCTCTGACCCACCATCAACAAGACTGACACAAGAGTGGTTGATACCATCTGTAATAACTCAGTCCGCTAGTGATATTGTCCGCTTTGGGCCTAGGCCCTCACGGGTTTAAAACGCGTCACTAGTGTCTAAGACTGGTTAACTTATATACCCAACATCCCTCTTGTGTTTTGTCGGTCTAAAGTTTGCGGTGTTACAATAATTGTAGAAAGAAAAACATAATCTTGCTTTGACTCAAGATATGAGATTCTTTCTCCAGGACCCCTTAAAATCTATCTGTTTTTTCCGGTCGAAGTTCATGGTACCTATTGTCTCCTTTGGCCTAATAGAGCTCATCAATTTATCCCTTGAATTACTTAAAGCATGGAGCCCAAAAGCACATATAGCATGTAAACTAGGAGAAATTCAAAAATAGCCAAATTTACAAGGGGTCACTCAAAAATAGCCAAGCTTTCAAAAGTAATCGAATTTTAGCCTTTTTTCATGTAAAGATAAATCTGAGCGAAAACACGGTTCAAAATGCTAGTATATTATACTGGAGTTCCAGCATAAGTATACTGGAACTCCAGCATAATATAATGGAATTCCAGCATAAGTATACTAGAATTGGCTATTTTTCAATGACCTGGCAAACGTTAGCTATTTTTGAATAACCAGGTCGAAAACTGGTCAGCCCGTGCTATTTTTACATGTAAACTTGTACTTTGTCTTATATAGCGCATCAATTTCCTCTCCCTTTCTGATGGGGGATTTACCTAGGGTATCACATGTATTCCTTCTTAGGAAGTTTGCTAGCGAGCATGTCAGTTCTTCTAGACTCGCCACTATTAGCGCCCCCACCCCCCGCCTCGGTCGTGGGCGTCAATTTTTTTTAAAACATGATTGGGACTAATATGATGAGTTTATTAGCATGTCTGTGATGCCAATTTTCCTGACCCAAATACTTCTTGAAACATTTCCAGCTACGGATTTGAGCCGCGATAGCTTTCAAATGACAGAAGAGAGTAAAGATCTTTCAGGATCTTTCTTAAATTCATTAGCCTTTGGTCTCTTACTCTTCACTATTTTCTACAATATACTCTTCGTTACTGTAATCAAACCAGCAGTCGATGGGCCAGAATCGATTCCAGAAATAGACTTAACGCTTGATACTCTACAAGCAGCACCACTACAGCAGTTGTTATCGATACCTCGAGTTTCAAAATGATCTATGAAATTACATTGTATTGAGGCAGAAAGGCTGAAGCAACTGTATATTTCTTGTTTCAAAATAGTATTATCTTGATTTTGTCTGTTTAATGATGTAAATCTCAGAAGAGTGAAACTGGTGTATATCAACTTATTAGCACTGACACAGTAAAATTGCACATTCTGTTACTCATCTATACTTTTGTAAGTAATATGTTATGTTTTGATAGATATATCAATCAGTTGTATGACCTATAACATTCACCTCAGGCGCTTATATCGTCGGGACAACAATACAGTTAAAAGACAGATTTTATATGATTTTATACGTAGTACCTAACGAATCAACATTGGTTTCCTACATGCTTTTTCAACGTGACTCGAACTCTTAACCTATTACTTCGAGGTAAAGGTGCTTCACCAACTGAGTCATCCTTGCTCGTCATATAACTATGGTTTGTGGTCTCAATAAGTACTACGACTAATCTTTTTTTAAAACATACTTTCTTGTAAATTGCGTAAAATTAAGACGAGAGTATATCATAGATAATAATTATAATACAGTCATATATCTCTACAACAGTCATCCTCTATAACAACACTTCACAATAATAGTCAAAAAATTTTTGGAATCAACTTTCTATGTTACGTTATAATATATATTTTTTATAATAATATTTTGCTATAGCAGGAAAAAAATATTGAAACAAACGAAAATGATATAGAAAGGGTTAGACTCGTGAACTTGAGATGGAAAGAAGGGATTAGAAGCCAAAGGAACTGTCCATTCATCACCAAATTGACTTCTAGATTTTATCTGCAGTTCTAGCTAACTAGATGGCTGGCAGTTATACGAAATTCATTCTGATCTCATTAATAAGAAGTGTCAATTTCATTGACTTCTTTATACCTAATTTACCGACACGTTGCTACTCTTTTAAGATATATTTTGAATTTTTGATATAGGTTTAATAAAATGGTTTCACTTAGAAAAAGAGTTACGTCCAGAAAATTTTGAACCCGTAAACTTCGAAACACATAAACCTCCGAATTCATAAATTTGGAACTTGTAAAATTTTAAACCTGTAAATCGAAAAATGAAAAAAGTAAAATTAAAAATATATTTAAAAAAATATTTTTTCCCGGGGAGGGGGGGGGGGGGGGGGGTTTTGGGGGGGATGTTTGATGAGGAATCACGCGCCTTTGATGAGGAAAATGTTTTCCAAAATATTTAAGTCAACCAAACATGGAAAAATTAGAAAATATTTTCCTTCGTACCAAACACACCCGTAGTTTTAATAAAATGGTTTCACTTAGAAAAAAAGAGTTAAGTCGAGAAAATTTGTCGATTCGAGAAATATTGTTCATGACATTTGTGCCTCTCGGCACAAAAAAACACTCAAAGGCGCGTGATTCATCACTCTCTCACACGCCTTTAATTTTAAGGGAGGGGTTTGAAAAAGAAAAAAGAAAAGTAAGTTAGACTATTATGTGTACAAATTAGTTAAATTAA
This sequence comes from Nicotiana undulata, assembly GCA_005239495.1. Taxonomy (NCBI): domain Eukaryota; kingdom Viridiplantae; phylum Streptophyta; class Magnoliopsida; order Solanales; family Solanaceae; genus Nicotiana; species Nicotiana undulata. The sequence goes on along the minus strand of ML260134.1, from coordinate 125,756 downwards.
AAGAAGTAAACTAAAAAGGCAGAAACTTAAGTTTCCCACAAAACCACTGCTCTAGTTCCCCTCTTTGAGTTGAGGGGCACACAAAATATATTTAAGGGGTCACAGATGTATGCAAAGAGATATATAAGAGATATACATACATAGTTTTTGTCGAGGCTAACGGGATCCCGTGACCCCTCAAGCCTCAACGTAGGTCCGCCTCTGTTTCCAAGGGTATAAGGGTAAAAAAAATTGACGTTTTCTCTATGAATTTTCTCGATTTTTAACCACACTCTTTGACTTATATGTGTTGATAGTGTAATTATTTTTATCTATCAATGCAATTAATAAGCCGTAATTAATTATCTGCCTTATTTTCCAAATTACTTACCCTATTGCAAGCAATTATATATAGTTATCTTTTACACGATATGTTAATAAAAGAAAATTCTCTAACGTTATAAGTATATCAAAGTTAAACTCTTAAAAAGTAATTAATTAATAACTACATAATTGTGTGATTTAATTACCAAACAGTTTTAAAAAAAAATAAGAAAATCGTGTTATTGTATATTTTTTTGAACTTTTTAAAATTGATAAAAAATTTCATACAAGAAAAAGAGGGCATATTTTTTTTTTTTGACGAACTAAAATAAAAAGTTTGGTCAATCATGACAAATAAGTAATATATTATTTCAAAAGCTTTCTTTCTGGTGTGTTTCTAGAAGTTTTGACAAACTTTAATTAGAAGTAGTTGGGACTCTATATTTTCAAGTTCCTTCATATAAGTTTCACGATTATTTCTTATTTTAAAAAAAACAATGAATTTGTTGCCAATCTTTTCAAACAATTATAATATTTGTCGACAATCTTTCCAAACTTTGTTGTCTACCCAGAGGCGGATTCAGAATTTAAATCCATTATATTTTTAATTTTTTTTAGTATTGAGCCTATTATATTTTTAAAGTTATGGGTTTATATCTACTATTTTTGTAATTTTAATAAAAATTTATATGTAAATTTTTACTTCGCATCAAAAGTTATGAATTCAGTTGAACCCGTCGATAATACGCTAGGTCCGTCCTTGTGGCTACCCTATTAACTTAGAGCAAAGTCGTCTACCCTAATTCTATAGCAATTAAATCTAGCGGCTCATTTGGTTATTTACATAAAGATTTGGTTATCCATTTTTTTTTTAGTTCTACGTAGTTTTGTAAATAAAAAAAGTAGTATAACAATTTAATGTGGGTTTGTTCTATTGGAACATAGATAAAATAAAAAATTACTCACACTCGGTGTCTGCACTCCAACCAATGAATACTTGACACATGTTTTCAGATATATTCTTATCATTAAGTCATACTAATATACATCTCCTCAATTTATGACCCCAAATGTAATAAATTAATATAATTTAATGTAACCTTGCATTATCATAACTTGTGGTATAATTTTAAGTGATATTTACATCTTGTTTGGATGATTGTTACCTGTTGAATTGTATCATACTGTTACTTTAAATATGATATTTGTTTTTGGTTGTTACTTAATGTAATTGTATTATATCGTTAAATCCGTCGTTACGTAGCGATGAAATGTACCACTTTATGTAACGACCGATTTGATATGGTTGAATTGTTATTTTTTCTTTTTCTCTCATATCACCTTTCATTATTATTAAATAATTTCAGGCAGAATACATAAGTGAGCCCTTAAACTTGGCTTTTTTTGTCATTTGAATACCTAAACAAGGGTTGTTCCTATCAGGTACTCCAACTAAACCGTATCTGTGTCAATTAAACACTATTCAAATTGTCTGCGAAAAACTTTTAAAAAATTAAGTGCGTGTATTACAGTTGCCTTTTAACACCCTAAATTTAACAACAAATTTTTCGACATAATTAAAACCTTTCACTTAATAAATTTAACCCCCAAAACAAATTGAAGCTCATTTTATAACATGGAAAACCCGATTATCCCAACTCTATCCCTCTTTTCTTCAATTTTGTTTGCTCTGCTCAATAAACCAGAAATTATCCTCTTAGGTTTCTTAAGAATTTCATCGTCATACCACCTGAAAAAATTACAAGCAACTTCGCCAAGAAAAAAAAATGACGACCTGAGTTTATGGAGTCCATGAAATAATAATTCGGCAGCAATCCCACAATAATAAGAAATATCTCTTAAAGAAGGTGATTTCGATTTGTTTGACATTATGAGTGAGGAGAGAAGCTAATACCCACGTCAATGAATGACCTTCAAAGGAGCAGCCACAAACACTTCAAGATGTGAAGAAAATGAGACCCAATTCAAGAGAGCTTCAAATGAGTGAGCTTTATATGCAAAAAGGGGCAAACAAAATTAAGAGAAAAAATCAACAAGTTCCGTCTAAGGGGAAGAAGAAGAGAAATAGAGCAACAAGGATAAAAGTTAGAGTTTTAATATAACTAATATATTATGATATATAAAATAATCATAATATGGAGTACAATAATAATAATAATAATAATACTAAATTAACAAGTTTTTCTCATGTTCACGCATCTTTTTCCTTGACAATGTTTAATTGGCACATATGAGATTTAATTGGAGTGCCTGATAGGAACAACCGTAGGTGTCTAAGTGACAAAAAGGGCAAGTTTAAGGGCCTAGTTATGTATTCTGCCATGATTTTATTTTATCATTTACCTTACCTTTTTATGTAATAAATTTATCCCACATCATAATATTTTTTATAATATTGTAAGTTTATTCTTCACATTGCTGATCGTGGTGCGTGATATCATAAAACAACAACGAACGATACAATCTACCTAAACATTATATTCATCAAATAATACCGTACAATACAATATGATATACTATGAAACGATGTGTTTCAACCGTCCAAACATGGAAAGGATGTCATCTAATTTCCCTCTGCAATCTGTTTTTCTTTTCCTATTTCTATTAGTAACCCCTGTCACCTCTGGTGATTTTATTAAAATTTTAGTGTAAAATTTAAAAGGATTGAAATACTCCTAAAATAATTTAGGCGCAAATAAAATAATTTAACAAAGATAATATAGAAGAAATTTATTTGGTGCCATTTCTACTTTAGAACTTGTTGAAACGTATCTTAGCTAAGTAATAATATGCATATTGAAGGTTTTTAATCATTCTTTTCATCTTACAAAATTTTAAAAAATTGGCAAAAATGAATCGATTCAAAATAAATTATACACCTATTATCGTAAATTATCAAACTCTATTTGTAGTGTCAAAACTCATTTTTTATTTTATCAAAATAAGTTTAATTTCTCAGCATGGTGACGAACTGGAAAACCTTATTTGCTCGCCCTTCTACGTATCAGTAGTATTAAAATTATCCTCGTATTATTTTATTCTGCATTTTTTTTATATTACTTGTTGTTACCTTTGCGTCGGCTATCTTATTGTTTTGCCGTCATTATTGTTTTCTCTCCGGTATTTCTGACATGACCTCTTTACTACTCTTTTTTTCTCAAACTTTTTCTTTTCCTTCTTTGAACCCCGTCTATCGGAAATAATATTTCTACTTCCTACAAGATAGAGATAGAGTCTGTGTACTGATTATCGTTCCCATTTGTGGGATTACTCTAAATATGATATTATTGTAAATTTAATTTCTGGTATTTTCTATACAATTAGATTATGATGACCAACATAAATAAAATAGTTGTCTATACATAGCAATAATTTAGTAACTAACACCTTTAATGTAGTAAATAACTTACTTTACTGACGCTTTTTTTATTTATTTAACCGGTTAAGATATACAAAAAAGTTTATATTAAATCATATACTAATTTAATTAAAAAGCAATTCTCATTATTGAAACTTTGAAATCAAAAGCATCCCACGACAATTTTCCAGGCATTTCAAAACATTTTATCTGTATAGTAGACATTGTGCTGGCTTTAAAGTGCCACAAATTAAAGAAGAAAAAGTGAAAAGACAGACGATGACAACAACAACAATATATCCAGTATTATCCCATACTGTCGGATCTGGGGAAGATAGTGTGTCGTAAATCTTACCCCTATTTTATGAGGATAGGAAAGCGGTTTCCAATAGATCATCGGCTCAGAAAACTATAAGCACCACATTAATGAAGATATAGACAAGAAGAAACAGTACGAAGAAGTCATATAAAAGCATAATAAAAACAACAAAACAGTAAAGTGATCAACAATGAAAGAAAACAACGGTCAGCCATAAAAACCTGCTATCAACATAAAACGAGACTGCATGTCAATATTACTGTTATGAACACTTTAGACTACCTACTCTACTACTCTAATCCTCAATCTTCATACCTTTCTATCAAGGATCACGTGCTTGGTAAGTGAAAAGACTAGAAATATTTATGGCATATCTATAAATAATTGATTTTATTTAAATATTGAATATTCTTTGGAACGTTAAGGTTTTGTCCCATTCTTTGGGAGGTACAAAAGCAGAAAGGGTTGAAAAAATCAGAAAAAAGTACAAAAGTGAAAGAGTTGTTCTGTCTCATTATTCGGTTTGATATATTTATAGATCTAAAGATTCAAATGAACACTACAAATAAAGGAATATCTTACTCTGTTTCAAATTAATTTTTTCCCCCCTCTTCTTTGCATAGATTGATTTAATTTGGATTAGAATAAAACAACAACAATAACAATAAATCCAATTTGATCCCAACATGTGGGATCTGGGGAGGATAGTCTGTACACAAACCTTACCCCTATCTAATGCAGGTAGAGAGACTGTTTCCAATAGACCCCGACTCAGAAAAGGTAAGAAGAAGGAGAAGAAAAAAAGATAGAAGAAAAAAGATAAACAGTATCCAATAATAACAACACGTAACACAATATCTGAGACGAACAAAACCACATACCATAATAAAAATCAAAGAATATGAAGGGAAATGCATGCTACTAAGCCTATCATTGAGCAATATAAACTACCTACTAACCCTCTAACTTAATCCTCGACCTCCACACCCTCCTATCAAGTGTCATGTCCTCAGTGAGCTGAAGCAGCGTCATGTCCTGCCTAATCACTTCTCCCCAGTACTTCTTAGGCCTACCTCGACCCCTTCTCAAACTCTCCATGACCAACATCTCACACCTCCTAACAGGGGCATCAATGTTTCTTCTCCTAACATGTCCGAACCATCTCAGCCGCGACTCACGCATCTTGTCCTCCACGAAGGCTAGTCCCACTCTGTCCGGATAGCTTCATTCTTAATTCTATCTCGCCTGGTACACCCACACATCCATCTCAAAAAAGTTTATTTATCGAAATCAACGTTTGTTCATAAAATTTTCAATTTTCACTTGAAGATGCATTTTTGAAATTTTCGAAAAAAACTCCAAAAAGCTATTTTTTAAAATTTTCACTCAAATAACTCACAAAACTTCAAAAACAGCTCAAACTGAAATTTACGTCCAAACACAACTCTAAATTTCAAATACCATTTTCGCTTGAATTTTTTTTCTTTTTACTATTTTTTGGAATTTTACAATTCTTATGTCCAAACGCCTACTTAAAATTTTACATGGTACTTATTCACTAATTACGTTCAACTACGTCCGAATCTAATTACAAGGTGACTTTCCAAACAGGTTAATGAGTCACAATTCTACTCTCAGTTTTTGTCTTTTATAACAATTTTAGATTTAAATTCTTAAATATGAAAAACATTATTTAAAATTACGTTTTTCCCAAATAAGTAGAAAATAAAAATAGAGAAAAAATTCTAAAAATATAGAGAAATGGGCAAGAGAGAGACAGGAGATGGGGGTTCCAAGAGAGAAAAGTCTCTGTAAAAAAGAGCTTTGACTCTCTCTTCTCCAATGGAGGATTTTATTTTCACACCTTCTTGAATTAAACCTTTTTCCCATTTTCACATTCTTTTTCTCATTTTAAAACCTACCCATTTTTCTCATTTATCATTTTACTTTCATTTCAGGTCCTTGTCTTTTAATTCATTTTATCTCCATATTACAAACCCATAATCCAGATAGAACTAACAATTAAAAAAAAAAAACTTTCCTGCAGGTTGGTTTTTATTTTCTGCTGCATTTTTATTTTTATTTAATGTTTTGTTATTTCTGAGGTTTTTCCTGTATATGGGTATCTTTTTCTCTTCTTGTTTGTAAAAAAGTAGTTAGACTTATCAGAATCTTGAATAATGTGTCCAAATTTCAGAAGATCTCTTAAAAATCCAATCTTTTTATCTGTTTTCTTCAACTTTTTTTTTTCTTTTAATATAAAAGTTAGAATCTGCACGAATCTTTGAATAACTTGATCTTAAAGCTCAGATTTTGATGTTTAGATTCATTTTTTTTATAGGCAAAGAAGTAAGAATATAATATTTGGTTCATATTTAGCTCAAGATTATATTTTTTGGGTTTTAAGAATATTACATTTGGTTCACATTTAGCTCAAGATTGAATCTTTTAGGGTTTTAAGAATATCATATTTGGTTCATATTTAGCACAAGATTGAACTTTTTTGGTTTTAAGGGTATGGCATTTGGTTCATATCTAGCTAAAGATTGAATCTTTTTGGGTTTTAAGAATATAATAATTGGTTCATATTTAGCTCAAGATTGATATTTTTTTTGGGTTTTAAGAATATAATATTTGGTCCATATTTAGCTCAAGGTTGAATATTTTTGGGTTTTAACTATATAACATGGTTCATATTTAGCTCAAGGTTGAATTTTTTTGGGTTTTAAGAACATAACATTTAGTTCATATTTAGCTCAAAGTTGAATTTTTTTGGGTTTTAAGAATATAACATTTGATTCAGATTTAGCTCAAGATTGAATTTTTTTGGGGTTTTCTTGATTTTTTTGTCAGGATTTGATATATTGAAATTTTTATGGGAAATTGCTGTGTGACACCTGGTAAATCTTCTGAGAAAAAGAAGAACAAGAAGAAGAACAAACCAAACCCTTTTGCTATTGATTATGGGGCAACTCAATCGTCAGCTGAAGGCGATGGAAACAAGCTTGTCGTGTTAAAAGATCCAACAGGGCATAATATTAACGAAAAATATGATCTTGGTCGTGAGCTCGGAAGAGGAGAATTTGGGATTACATACTTATGTACTGATATTGACACAGGGGAGAAATACGCTTGCAAATCGATATCAAAAAAGAAACTTAGGACAGCTGTAGATATTGATGATGTTAGGAGAGAGGTTGAGATCATGAAGCATTTGCCTAAGCATCCTAATATAGTGAGCTTGAAGGATACTTATGAGGATGATAGCGCAGTGCACATTGTGATGGAACTTTGTGAGGGTGGTGAGTTGTTCGATCGGATTGTTGCTAGAGGACACTATACAGAGAGAGCAGCAGCTGGTATTATGAGGACTATTGTCGAAGTTGTCCAGGTATAGTTTTACAAGTTGTTGCAGTTTTGTTCATATATTTCATGTACTGCGTGTTGTTAACTCAGGATTATTTTAGTCAGTGTTATCAAAGGCGAAAAGCGCAAAAAAGCTCTGAGGTTCGTTGGGGCTTTAAACGAAAAGCACAATGGGAGAAAAAGTAAAAATATGCATGTAGTCCAAGACTAATCATTATAAGCATGAGTAACAAATATATGGACAAAGAAATTGAAAAAACAATCACGATAAAGTGAAATATCAATTGTTTAAGGTCGCCTTTTCAGGATTACCTTCATTGGCAAGAGAAAGTATGCCTTAGAGCTTTGGCGCAAACTAAAGCGCCCACGAAGCGAGGCGAAGCGTTCAACGTGTTTTGAGTCTTGCTTCAGGGCTTAAGCGCGCCTTTGACAACACTGAATTTAGTGAAGTTTCGATAGTTTCAACTGAAGATATCAAACTAGACAAGAAAGGAATGTTGTGATTGAAGTTTCTTGTTTGTGAGTAGATTGAAAGTTCTAGCTGAATATTATGTTTGAAGCTTAGATTTATGACTTTATTGTGAATTAGCACTTACCATTTAATCGGATTCATTTCACGTGTTGACCATATAGCAGTTATTTTACTACATTCTATATTTAAAGTGGAGATCTTTTGTTATGAAATTGTTGCTAACAGAGTTATTAAAACTATAGTTTATATACGGAAGCAATTATGGTCAAATACATAATAATGTGAGAGCTCAACTTGCATATAATGACAGAATAGAACTGACTGACTTAATTTCTTGATAAGGATTCCAAATGTGACACTTTTCAATAGAGAAAAGACTCATTTTATGGAATGTGTTTAAAAAGCTCATGTTTCTACATTAGTTGTTTGAACTGTTATCGTAAAGGGATGGCAACCGAAGCTAACACGAATGCTGATTATCCCAACTTTATACAGTTTAAACTATGTGGTCGCACATAGATCTATTGTCAAGTTTTACTCTCTCGTTGCGTTATGTTTCCTCAAGCAATGTCTGCTCCTCCATCGTGTTCTACTTATGGAAAGTTTCAACGGCATTGCAGATGTGTCACAGGCATGGAGTAATGCATCGTGATCTCAAACCCGAAAACTTTCTCTTTGGTAACAAAAAAGAAACAGCTCCACTGAAGGCTATTGACTTTGGGTTGTCGGTGTTTTTTAAACCTGGTAATGCGCTCAGTAATGTTACAGTGTGTTTGAACCTTTTTCATGCAAAAAAAGGTTAATATTTAGAAGAATCTTTATTTCTTTAACAGGGGAACACTTTAATGAGATAGTGGGAAGTCCTTATTACATGGCTCCCGAGGTCCTAAAACGCAACTATGGCCCGGAGGTTGATGTGTGGAGTGCTGGAGTTATTCTTTATATTCTTCTCTGCGGTGTTCCACCTTTCTGGTCAGGTCTGTTTCTTTTATTTGTCTTGTTTTTGTAACATGTAACAAACTTTGGAGCATATGTTTTGGGTTAGGCAACTTCTTAGAAGTTTGCGACTGTTTTATTAGAGTGTCAAAAAGGAAGAGTGACTACAAGAGTGAATCCCACCTCTATCTGAACTAGTGGTTGCAAAATGGTTAAAAAAACAGTTATCCACCCATATTATTCATTAAAAAATGGGCGGGAATGAACTTTATAAAAACGTGTCAAATATGTATAAGAACCAAATTATCCACTTCAAATATGGATAAATGGGCTTAACTTTTACATTTGCAAAGCCTCAAATTGGGGGTTTCTCAAGTTTGGTAGACTAGGAATTCTCTAAAAAATGATCATATGCAAGAAGTCATTGTCCGGTTAACCCGTTTTTATCCGTATTAAATATGGGTTGGGTCGGATAATTTATCCATTTTTGCATTACCCGTTTTCGACCCGCCAATATCCGGTTTGACCTGCCCGTTTGCCGCCCTTAATCTGAACCAACCGTTTGCTGCCCTTAATCTGAACCAATGAAATCAAATTTGACTATGATAGTCAGTACTTTGTGCCTCTAGCTATGAATTTAGTTATCATTTCTCAAAAATTGCCTAAATTCTTCCAAATATGTGTAGAGACTGAACAAGGAGTCGCCCAAGCAATTATTCGCTCTGTAGTTGATTTCAAGAGAGATCCATGGCCTAAGGTTTCTGACAATGCAAAGGATCTTGTAAAGAAGATGCTTGATCCAGATCCAACTCGACGGCTCACAGCTCAGCAAGTTCTTGGTAATTTTTTATAGTCATTGAGATGCTATACTTTCATTCGCTTGTTGTCTATTCTCTCTATTTCATAGTTTAATTTACTGACTTTTTCTTTGGGCTTTGGCTCATATACTTGAATGCAGAGCATACTTGGTTACAAAATATAAAGAAAGCACCGAACGTCTCATTGGGCGAGACTGTCAAAGCAAGGCTCAAACAATTTTCAGTTATGAACAAGCTCAAGAAAAGAGCTTTAACGGTAAATATACACTTTTCCCTGCAGTTATATACATATTCTTAGCATTCTGCACTATCTCAAAAGGATATCTTCATATATGCTTAATGTTTGAAGCCCAAAATGATCGAAGATTCTCTGCTTTCTCACAAAAGTTTCTCAATCTTATGTTTTCTTTCATTGCATGCACAGGTTATCGCAGAGTTTTTGTCAGCGGAGGAAGTGGCTGGAATGAAGGAAGCATTTGACCAGATGGATACAGGAAAGAAAGGGAAGATTAACCTCGGAGAACTTAAAATTGGTCTTCAAAAGCTGGGCCATCAGATTCCTGATGCTGATCTTCAGATTCTCATGGAAGCCGTAAGCATTCTCATGCCTTTCTTTTCGCCTGGTTTGATTTTCTTATACTTTAAACGGCTAAATATATCATACAAATTAAGTTACTAATACTACCTAATGCTACAGTCCGCTTCGTCTCTCGTTAAAATATTCAGATTTCAGCTTAGAAGGTAAGGCAGGCATTACGATTAAATATTTAAACTTGCTAAATAATATCTATAAATGATTGATTCTATATATATTAGATCAGCATAAGTTGAACCAACAAAACTACTATTTTATTTCTACTGTGCTGACTTTCAGTGTGAATCTGTCTTTAGCCATAAGAGAAGCCTCGCACTTTCCTTGCGTACCTAATTGTGTTCTTATTGTTTTTCAGAAATTCCTTACTCTCGGATTCTTTTGCTCTTTGATAGAAGAGTGATTACTATAATTGTTCCCTCTTCTATCTTCTATTCGCTTTTACAGGCTGATGTGGATAGAGATGGATGTTTAAATTACGCGGAGTTTGTCGCTGTATCTGTTCATCTAAGGAAAATGGCAAATGATGAGCACCTGCACAAAGCGTTTTCATTTTTTGACAGAAATCAGAGTGGCTACATAGAAATCGAGGAGCTGCGCAGTGCCTTGTGTGATGAGGATGATGGCAACAGTGAGGAAGTCATCAATGCCATTATGCATGATGTTGACACTGACAAGGTAAGCATTTGTGTCGATTCATATGCATCTACCGGATTTGGTACTTAGTTCATATATTTGTCATACAAATATGTATCTTTCATTGCATGTGGATTATAAATGTAAGTTTTAACTAATGTAGTTTAAGCTGATGTTACATCTTAGTGAGTTCTTATTCAGAGTTGGTGCAGTAACGACTAAAGAATACCACATATGCTCTTACTTTGACTTTATAACTGCTTTCTCTACTACATATGTATTGACCATGACCAGATTTATCGAAAGAAGATAAGAATTGATCATGACCCTTTAAGAGTTGTGATATTTTGCATTCCATGCTGCTCAATCAGGATCTTATATGCCTCGTGATTTCACAGATTCCTAGAACTCTAGCCATTTGAATTGGATGATGTTTGCGATTTTCTTTATTTTTTAATTGAGTTATTTTTAAAGGGAGCTTTGGCGTAACTAGTAAAGTTGCTGCCATGTGACCAGGAAGTCACGGGTTCAAACCGTGGAAAACAGCCTCTTGCAGAAATGCAGGGTAAGGCTGCGTACAATAGACCCTTGTGGTCCGGCCCTTCCGCGGACCCCGTGCATAGCGGGAGCTTAGTGCACCGGACTGCCTTGTACATAAATAACCCCCTCGACTTGTCCTAAGTTCCAAGAAACCTATTATCCAATGTACTGTCAAAATTTTATCTTCCATCACCCTGAGAGGTATATAACCAAATGAAAACATGGGGGTGTAGCACACGCTGCTACGTGTTAAAAGATCACTTGATTTTACATATTTAAGGTTGTCCAGCCACTGAAAATGAAGAGAGCTTCTTATTGGAAAGAACAGTATTTTACCTTTTTGTTAGTTTTCTGACAACTCAAACAACTCTAGTCAGTACAAAAAATCATCTATTCCTATCAAACAACTCAAATAAGTAGAAACTACTATACTTACACGAAACAAAAACCAAGACAAAATCAAACTCATTCTCTTTAAGATTCCTTCTTCCTTTTATTTGAGAAGAGTGATAGCTAAGGAAAGAAGAAAAAGAAGAGAAACAAAAAGAGTTAATTTTAGTTTTTTCGATCACCTGAGAAGAAGAAAAATAAAGAAGAGAAAGACGACGACAACAACAACATACCCAGCAAAATTCCACTAGTGGGGTCTGGGGAGGGCAGAGTGTACGCAGACCTTACCCCTACCCCGAAGGGTATAGAGGCTATTTCCGGGAGACCCTCGGCTCAACAGAAAAGACAATAATATCAGAAAAGAAACGAAAGAAAAGATTTGTAACAACTAAAGAAGCCAAAGAAATAATAATATTATTTTATGAGACAACAAATAAGTGAAAGGGAATGCAATAACACAATATTATGCAAAACAACAAAATAGTGTGAATACAACATAGACTGCTAACAGACATAGACAATACTCTATCAGACTACCCGGTACAAAGAGGGAAAAACTCTCTACTACTCCCTAGCCTACAACCCTAATGCTCAACCTCCACACGTTCCTATTAAGAGTCATGTCCTCGGAAATCTGAGGTCGCGCCATGTCCTGCCTGATCACCTCGCCCCAATACTTCTTAGGCCGCCCTCTACCTCTTCTTGTGTCTGTCAAAGCCAACCTTTCGCACCTCCTACCCGGGGGATCTATGGAAGGAAGAGAAAGACAAAGTAAAGAAAAAAGTAAAATAAAAAAAGGGAAAAGATACGTGATAAAAGAAATGCTACAACACTTATTTTGACCCTTTTTTTCCGTTCACGCGCATTACGAGGGTAATACACTCTCTATGTGACGTGGCGTCTTAGGGTTGTGGTACATACACTTTGGACAAGAACCAAAGAGGTAATTGGTCTCCCACAAAGTTTAAGTGTGTTGTTGGAACTTCGGAACAAGTTGAGTTTTTTTTTTTTTTTTTTTTTTACCCTTTTTGAAAACGTAGCTTCTGTTCCTTCATTTCTACTAAATGGCGTTGAAGTATGCGGCAAATACCAGATTTTCAGCTTTTAGCTTGGTTACCAGTTTGGAACTTCATCAGTCTCATTTTGTCACCTTACAGGATGGTCGCATTAGTTACGAAGAATTTGCTGCAATGATGAAGGCTGGAACGGATTGGAGAAAAGCATCGAGACAGTATTCTCGTGAACGTTTCAATAGTCTCAGCTTAAAATTGATGAGGGACGGCTCATTACAACTTGGAAACGAGGCTAAATGAACAAATGCAGAAGAAAAGAAATGTTGAAAGTGGAAAAAAAGGAAATCATTTTATGGATATTTCCCTTTTTTCTTTATTGAGTATGACATTCTTCTTTACCTCTCGCTCACTTTGTACTCGAAAATTTTGCCCTCCTGTCTGAGCTCCATCATTGGCATATCAGAATATTGAGGTGAGGTCTTCAACTTGTTACCCCTTAGGTAATCTTGATTTTTGCTTATTCTTCAACTTGTTATCCCCTAGTAAAGCAGAAAGTATTTAACAAAGAATCTCTGAGTTTTTTTTTTTTTGCATTGTTGTAAATACATGGATTTGTTAAAAGCTCATTGTCATACTATCAAAAGCAAAATTAACAAAAAGAAGGCTCATTGTCATTGATTATATCATTGCAACTCTCCTAATGTTGAAAAACTAGATGTTAGCACAGCAACATTCTGTTTGCCTTTAGGGGTCGTTTGGTTTGAATACGGCTTATGTCGGGATAAGTTATGCTGAGATGTTTTTTATCCATTGTTTGGTATGTTGTATTAAATATGACAATTGCATAATTTGTAAGAAGAATGTATAAGTTGTACCGGTGCTAATTACCCCACCCTCTATAAAGTATAAGTTATCCCGGTGTTAATTTTAATCCTGCGATAACTTATACCTGGTTTGCTAACCAAACGAAGTATTAAGGTGGTATTAAATTTTTATACCAACAATATACCTTCTTATACCTCATGCCAAACGACCACTTAGTTGTTTATTTTTTTATTTTTTTTGGTTTCCACCCGGTGTCCGGTACACGTATTGGAGCTCGACAATATCTGGATTCGCGCCGCGTAGGCCCTATTCGGGGGGAAGCGCTTCCTACCAAGGATTTTTCCATACCCAAGACTCGAACCCGAGACCTCCGGTTAACGGAAGTGCAGTATCATCCACTGAATCACATCCTTTGGTGATTTTTATTTGTTGTTGTTGAACTTAAGGTAATATATACTAGTATCAGGTAATTCTTTTCTTCTTAGTGGATATTGTGGTTAAATCTACTACTCTCTTAATACACATATCATGTAAAAATCATGTTCTCCTTTTTTTCTTTTGAGAAATGATAATTTTTTATCTAGCTTGTTTGCACTTCAACTATTTAACCACATACATGCGATTCGATCTTCTACTTTTATGGTTGTTGTTACTGCTTCTCTTTCCCTAGTTCCGAGTTTTGACCTTATTGCTGTGATTATGCTTTCCTTGAGCCAAGGGTCAGTCGGAATCAGTTTCTTTATTTCATAAGGCGGTAGTAAGGTCTGTGTACATACTACCTTCTCTAGATCCCGCTTATGGGAATACACTGAGTATGTTGTTTGTACATGCGATTTTCTACCAATACAGGTACCAGATAATCCTGCTCACTACAACTTAGATTGATGGAGATAAATCATCTAACATTTTGTCTCTATATATTTTGATTTGAAACCTGCCTAAAAGCTGGTTATTCCACTGGACTAGTGATTGATATACAGTCGTTTGGTATTGGTATGAGGTATAAGGTATAGTGTTGGTATAAAAATTTAATACCACCTTAATACTTTGTTTGGTTAGCAAACCTTGTGTAAGTTATCGCAGGACTAAAATTAGTACCGGAATAACTTATACCTTGTAAAGGGAGGGGTAATTAGTGCCGTTGATAACTTATATCTTCTTCTTAGAAATTATGCAATTGTCATTTTTAATACAACATACCAAACAATGGATACAAAATAATACCAGGATAACTAATCCCAGGCCAGATTCAAAACTAAACGACTTCTTAAATGGTTATGTGTATGTGTTAATTATTCTCATTGTCTAAGTTTCTGAGTTAGTTGGATTAGTAAGATATTCTACTGGATTAGTGGTTGATATTTATTCAAGACTTAGAATGAATGTAACACCAAACTGAAGTTTTGTTGGTAAATTTGTAGTCCGATTATAAGGACCGCTATCTAATTTATTCATTTCGTTGTCGAGGGTCTAACGAAAACAATCTCTATACCTTTTTAACGTAAGGGTAATGTTTGCGTTATACTATATCCTTGCGGACCCCACTTTTGAGATTACACCGGATTTGTGATTGTCAAAATTACTACTCATATGTTTAAAATTGTTTGGATTGAATTTTAAAGGTAGATGCTAGCATTTCATTAATATACTAAATTGTCAAGTTCCACGCTAATACCTACATATTTAATATTGGTACAAGCCTTGCCCAACTCTAGTTATTCAATTCTTTTAAGGCCTAAGCAGCCAAAAAACACCTAATAGTCAAAAGGTTGATGCCAAAAAGATGAAAGAAATTAATGTGAAATTAATAATGGAAAATTACCGGCTATGTTCATTTATAAGTAGCTCATTACAAAAATTGACCAATTGATAAAATATTACTAATATTAGCCAAATTAGCCAATTAGCTATTTGTAACAAAAAAATAACAACTTTTTGCTTTGTTTTGAGTGGGTGTTATTAGAATAGATTGGGCACAACTTAAGGAGCTTGAATCTCAGTTTTGGGATGATTTGATGAAGTTTTGAGGTGTTTTGAATTGAAAATTCGAATTAAAAACTGAACATGAAAAAAATGATATGTGTATCACACTGTGTATCACATATGTATCATATTTGTATCAATTGTGTATCACATGTATAATCATGTATACCTGTGTGTGAGATACATGCGTGATACATGTGTCGTAGAAGACTTTTTTGAACTCGATTTAATTACGAATTTTGATACAAAACCAATCCAAAACACCCCAGTCTTTCTCAAATTTTGTATATTGACTTATCTATATATTTTCAATGAATTTCAACTATACCCATTGAAAACGTTCCTTTTTTGTTTAGATTTTTGGAATATTGTATATATTTTTTGTATTTCATCACCTTATTTGCTACCTCATCCATGAAAGTTCCTTTCCGTCTTGTATCTAGTGTTTCTAATCACGCTTAAAAATATGGAAGGTGATTTTTTCATGTGATTCTTTGAGAAATAAAACCCTATTATTTGGTTTTTCAATTTTTGTTTGCTAGTTTTGGTAAGTCTATGATTAATGACTAGAGGTTGGTAAGTTGAGATTTATTTGGGACATTTGTGTAAGTTTCCCTATGAATGTCAGGTCGAATCAAGAATTGTATGAGACAGATACAAGGGCGAAGTGCAACAATAACCACTTCTAAGCTCGCTATCTAAAATATATCTACAGTTTATGATATATTTAAAGATTAACCAATTCACTCAAAATTTAGGATTGAGTATCCTGAATTTGGAAATTCAGTACCTAGTGTCTTGAATTTTTGGTAAAAATAGTATGGGCTAGCCAATTTTCAGACTGGTCATTCAAAAATAGCCAACGTTTGCCAAGTCATTGAACAATAGCCACTATTTTGCTGCAACAGAGACCGATCCAGCATAATATACTGGAGTTCGACGCACCTGTGTATGAACTTCCAGCATATTATGCTGGAACTCGAACACGCGAAAAGTTCCAACATAATATACTAGAGATTCGAGTACCCGTGTATGAACTTCCAGCATTATATATTGGACCAATATATTTTGTTTATACTGGAGTTCCAGTATACTTTGCTGATTCCAGTATATTATGTTGGAGTATTTTTCGGATTTGGAACAGTGTTAATGTTCAGATTTATCTTTACATGAAAAATGGCTAAATTTCGATTACTTTTGAAACTGTGGCTATTTTTGAACGTCCACTTGTAAATCTGGCTATTTTTGAATTTCTCCCAAATTTTTGAGCTGCTAATATGAAATTTAGGACTAAGTGTTCTGAATTTCTGAACCAATAATTTAAAATTCAAAATATAAGATTCGAATTTTCATGATACAATTTTCGAACTTTAGGACACAATATCCTGAATTTCTGAACTACTAATTAAAATTCATGACATAAGATTCGAACTTCAGAACACAATTTTCGAACATTAGGACATGATGTCCTGAAGTTTAAATTTTGAGATTTAAACTAGGACGTCGTGTCTTGAAATTTGAGCAAAATTGGTTAATTTTTAAATACAATATAAACTGTGGATTAAATAACATGCTTAACAGTGGTTAATTGATGTCATTTCCACTATACGATACTCTAATTTTTGTTCTCTTAGGGGTCGTTTGGCAGGATGCATTAGATAAAATAATGCATGCATTGACTTTGTGTATTCATAATACCTTGTTTGGTACACTTTTTGGACTTATGTATTAGTTATGCAAGCATTAGTTATACACCATATTTGGTATTATCCTATGCATAACTAATGCACAAGAAACCATGGCATTAACAATGTAATGTGTTTTAACGCATGCATTAGCTTAGTTAAAGACAAAATTGTCCTTCAAAATTTGCTTGATTAAAATATACTATTGTATTAATGCAAAGTAGAAATAATTCAAGAAAGTGGGAAATAAAATTATATCCCTAGTAAATAAAAAAATATTTAGCGTATTTTTATTTATTTTATAAATAAGTAATTTAGTTATATACTACAATATAGGTAGACAAATCAAATAATTTTTTTTAAAACCTTGTTCATATAACAACATTTCTCAACATATGTTTTAAAATAAAAATGAAGTGATGCACTAGTTATGATGGTAGTTTTGTAAACAGACAATTCTTTTAGATATTGTGAATGCTTTAATACATCAAATCAAGCAATGGATAAGAAATATGTAGCATAATTAATTCAAGCATAACTAATACCATCATTACTAATATACCATATTTAACATTATTCTTATACATCCTACGAAACGACCCCTTAGTTGTTCCCTTGTTTCTTTTCTTATACCTACCACTTCAACAATTATAATATTAAACTGAAGTCGAAAATATATTTTATTCCAAAGTGTGGATTACGAGAGATAACATTATTCTCTGTGAAATTTCAAGTTTGGAAAACTATGGAACAAATGTAAACCATGTATTTTTATTAACCTAAATAGGAGAGTAAATTTTAGATATTCTTTCCCTCTAGTAAATTTGACAACCCCCCCCCC